>CAAALY010244210.1:0-14730 GCA_900617795.1 Protopolystoma xenopodis
TACACACTTACATATTCGAGCAAATTTTGAAGGACCAGTATGAGGATAATTAGCCAAGCAACTTTTTATATATTTAGTTTTATTATATTTTTTTCTTTTATTTAGATTATATAAGAGTTAAGACAGATTTGGATAGTCTTTCTGCCCCAGAGTTAACGTGTAACCTTTACAGGAATAAGACACAGCCCTGATGATGTGCAGCGAAGGATGAACGAAAGCTCAGCACATTTTTGTACGAAACAAGCAAAGAGGTATCGTAGACTGCCTCTATCTGAACGTCATATAAAGTCAAGCGGTTTTAATACAAAAGAATTCAACCGTTATATTTTGGTAAGTTTGTTTTACGAATCTCTTCTTCAGGCATTTCAATACGTATTGAATGTCGTCAAATCAATGTTATCTCAGGTAATTCATCGAAACCCTATTTCTCTCCGTATTTAGAATCTGGAGCACACTTAGGAGTATACCATAATATATCTAAAACTAAGTCTACCGTTTTATGGAATCAAAGTTATCTTATATTTAGTTGTAACTTGCCTATTTCTTGAATTTACAATTAACTAATCATCTGCCGATTCGACACCTAGTACAAGATATTTACATAATTTATCTAATTAAATAACATAAAATATTAGCAAATTAACATTAGCCTCAATAATATGTCAAAACTAGATAGTATCTGAATCAGCCAAGTTCCCAAATGGCAATTTTGATTGTATATATATTCAAATAATATATTATATACCACTTAAAATTTAATAACAAAATTAACGTGATGGCCAGATCCTATAATTGCTTCTGATAATCAGGAAGAACTGCTTATTGATTTAGTCACTTGGCTTTTTAATCCTATGTACAATGACACATAACATGGCAGAAAAGATGGCTTAAGATAGTATAGCTCAAGGTAAAAATAATATCTTTTAAATTTACCTAAATTCATGCATATTATTTGGTAGAAAAATATAATAACACATTTATATACCATGGTTAAAAAATAACTTAATAGGTAAATCTATATGACGCAATTAGGCGTAAGATAAATATCCGATTAAGACATATAAATAAATAAATATATATATATAATGAGTATTTTCAGATTAATTAAATAATGCGTGTTTAATGTATGCCTGATTATCAATATATTTATCTATCTATATAAAATAAATATTAAAAAAAATATAAATATAGGAAGTGCGTAAATATTAATTTATAAGAACGTATATATAAGGAACACAATTGTAGTCTTAAAATAACGTGTAGGTGCGAATATGGATGACGGTATGTTAGCAAGCATTATAAATACTTATATTTAAATATCGAATTTATAATTATGGTTGGTTTTTATTTATTAATTATTTAATAATTTGGATAGCTTAGCCTGTAAAAGAAACTAATGAATTAAATAAGTAATTTGTAATTGTTTTTCAAGCGAATATGTACAAATTTTTTTTATTAAGATATATTTAATGCAGGAAAGTGTGATAAAACAACTCTTTATTAAATAAGACGTGTTATTTTGATAGACATTATAGTTAAGGCGAGAAAATTCAAGTATAAAATATATCTATCAAATATGAAATAAAATAATATCATAAAAAAATAATGTATGTAATTTGCTACATCAAAATTTATGAAAGAGCAATATTGGAAAAAAGATAACTTAATTATATAAGGAAAAAAATTCTAATTAATCGGTGGATATAAAAAATATTGAGGTATTACAAAGGTTTACAAAATATAAGATACCTTAATAAACTTCAAAATTTTATTAGTACTATGATGATTTTAGAAAATAGAAAATATATAAGGTATAAAGAACAAGATGGTGTGGTTTAATTAATCAAGCAAGTAAAAAATAGTGAAGGCGTGATTGGAGGATATAGAAAATGTGAATAGCCCATGGCAGAAGGGGAGATACCACTGCTGTTTAGCAGGAGTTTATTCAAACCATGCGCTTCACTTGTCTCTTTGACGAGTTGTAATATGGTGCTAAGAAAGTCAAGACTCACTAACAATGCCGAAAAAATGTCTGAGAATGTACTACGTCCAAAGTCATACTCTGGAAATAATGATGCATACAATGGACTCTGGACAACTTGCGTTCATCTAAGTCTTCCTAATAATATGACCAAGTTGCAAAAACGAGGTCAAACGATTTCTAAAAATATATAATGTGTTTTGGCAGGCAGGTATTAAAGATTCTAGGAAATTATATTATATATTTATTTACAAATGGCAATTTTATCCTGATTTACTTATATTAAATCTGTAATGAGATATTATTTTATCTTTTCTGATAAAGAAGGTACTTTTTCACATTAATATTTATTTACTCTTTCTCCTTTAAAATCCTCGTTGTGTATCAACCTAGCAATTTTCTTTAGAGCTTACTTGAAATAAAAGTTATTAAAATAATAAAAAATATATTTAAATGCTGTTTTGTTTATTGTTTCAAGGACGGATATATAGGCTGTCCTTAAATGAGAAAATGCTTGCACAACTAAACTTTAATTTAGAGTCCTGATGGAAGAGAGAAATACGTAACTAACATCAACAAGATTTCTAGTCAGGTACAGTATGGGACCTGGTATTTCAAAGAGAATCATTAAAAGGCTAAGAAAGATGTAAAATTCTAAACAGCGCGAATCACAGCTAAAAGATGAAAGAGAATGAATATAGACGTGAGCAAATAAAACGAGATTTTAGATACTTTATATAGCTTCTGATTAGACGAAGCGAAATCAAGTCAAAATATTTCATGGACACACGTGATCCAATAGATTTTGAAAAGTATCAAAAACAAACTGTTTATTAACGTAGATGTCAATTTGTATAGATTATATTGTTGAGGAAAATAAATTTACATATAAAGTACATAAATGAAATATAAAATATTCTTTATAATAAGATACAAATCACACTTATGCATCAAAAGATTTATCGTAAAAAAAACAGAAAAACAAAATCAATGATTTTGATTACATCATGAGTAAGGAAAACTACAGTATAGGAAAAAGATTTGCTTAATTTTAAGTTTAAAAGTATTATAGTTAGTTAAGGATATGAAGAAAAGTGATGTATTAAATATTTTCACAAAATATAAGATACCTTAATAAACGTTAAAATATTATAAGGAATAGAATGATTTTAGAAAATAAATAAATAAATAATTTTTTTTGTTATGCAAATATTGAAGATGGAATTAAATTAAATTATGTCTTTATTTAGAAATGTCGATTTCATCATACTTTAATTTTAGTACCACATATATGTGATATTATTTTAACCTTTTAGCGGAAGAAGGTACTTTATCAAATTAATATTAATTTGCTCTTTATCATTGAACTTTTTCTTTCAATAACAATCTTAAAATTATATACATATCTTAATTGACATAAGTGACATTTAATAATAGAGAATATATCTAAATCCTGTATTCTTAATTATTTCAAGTACAAACATAGACTCTCTTTAAACTTTGAAAACTTCACTTTCTAATTAGGAGTCCAGCAAGCAGTGAGAAATATAAAAATAGCATTATTAGGTGTTCTTGTCAGGAGGCGTATGGAATCTGATATTAGAAATACAAACATCAAGAGGCTAGGAGGAAGATATAAGTATTAATTCTGCGAATTAAATATAAAAGAAAGAGGACGAAGAAATAAACGTGACTAAATTGAACGAGATATAACTACTTGCTATAACCTTGATTAATATTCTATGACAACTTCTGATTGTAGGAGCCGAAATCAAGTCAAAATATGTCACGCACTCACGTGATCACTGCAAATAAGTATGTTATTGTATTATAATATAATTTAGGATAGAATGTTTAAGAAACAATCTGTTTATTTATTAAAATGTGTTAGTTGATATATTATCTTGTTAAGTAGAGTAGATTTAAGAAGAAAATAAAATCTATTAAATATCTAATATTTTTCAAAATAACATACAAAACACACTCCCAATGAAAAATATTTACCTTAATACAATACAAATATGATAAGAAATGATTTTGAGTACATTAAACTTTAGGAAAACAACAATTAGGTGAAAATAATTCCTTCATTATAAGTGGATTAATCATATAATATAATTACTTGGTGTTTATACATAAAATTGAGCAAGTACAAAATTTTCAAAAATATAAGATACCTTTATAAACCTTAAGATATTATTATCAGAAAATATTAATTTTATAAAAGTAAAAAATATATAGTTTATGTTGTCAGGCAAGTATTAAAGATGCTTGTGAATAAAATTCGGTGTTTATTTAGTAATGCAAAATCAATGATATATTGTTTTATCCTTTTAGCTGAAGAAGGGACTCATATAATTTAATATTAATTTGCACATTCTACTTAACTTTCTCGTTGTATATCAACTTAGCAATCATATTATAGATAATATATTTAAGTCCCATATTGTTTAATGTTTTAATCACGGATATAGGCTAACTTAAAATGACAAAATGCTTGCCCACTTTAACTTCAAATTCAGAGTTCTAAAGGAAAAGAGAAATCCGTAAATAGAATTACCAAATGTTTAAGTGAGGTACAGTATGTAAATTGATATTAGAAAGACATTTATCGAAAGTTTGCGAGGAATATAAAAGTCTGCACCAAGCGGATCACAGATGAAAAAGGAAAGAGGAAGAAATAAACCTGACCAGATTTAACGAGATATTATATACTTGATAAATCCTTTATTAATTTTATAGGTCAATTTTTGATTAAAAAACGCAAAATCGACTGGGAATATGTCACGTAATTAAGTGCTTATTGCAACAATTGATGTTATTGTATTATGTTTTAATAAATAGTGAAAAGTGCAAGAAAAAAACGGTTTATTAAGTAAGATATGTTATTTCGATAGAGTATAGTTTTAAGAAAATTAAATTTAAGTTTGAAATATATCTATGAAATATACAATATTTTCAGAATAAGAGGATATATTTATCGTAAATAAAACAGAAATATATAAGCATCATATGTTAGGCAATCTGCAATGTTAGAGAAAATAATTCATTAATTATAAGTGGAAAGATATTATAATTACTTGTAGGATATAAGTAAAAGTAAGTTATTACAAAACTTTACAAAATCCAAGATTTTTAATAAACGGTAAAATATTATTTGGAATAGAACGAATTTAGAAAAAAAAATTATATAATTAATTTTTTCAAGATAGTATTTAAGATGCTTAGGAATTTTATCATACTTTAAATATATGACCATATAAATGTAAAATTGTTTTTGACCTTTTAGTTATAGAAGGTACTTTTCCAAATTAATATTAATTTGCTCATTCTACTTAAAATCTATTGCTGTATAACAAACTATAATCTATTTTCATAGTTTAATTGACAATAGAGACATTCAAAGAATAAAGAAAATTTCTAAATGCCGTACTGTACATTGTTTTAAGGACACTCATAGTCTCTCTTTAAATTATATAACGCTCAAATTCGGAGTCCAGAAACTGGAAAGGAATAGAAATTGTTTTATTTAGGTACACTATGAAACCTAAAAATATGAAGACAATCATAGACTGACTGCGCAAATAATAAAAGTCTGAACTCCGAAAAGCACAGCTAAAAAAAGGAAGTAATGAACGTGACCAAATTAGACGAAATATTAGAAACTTGATATACCCTTGATTGATTTTATATAAAAAAATTCTAATTAAACTACGCGAATTAAGGTGAAAATAATTCACGCTATCACGCCCTCACTGCACCAACAAATTTTATTGTATTATGATCTAATAGAGGGTAAAAAGTGTGAGAAACAATCTGTTTAATAACTAAGCAGTGTTATTTTAATAGAGTATATTGTTGAGTAAACTAAATTCATGTATAAAATAGACCTATAAAAAATTATATATTTTTTAAGATAAGATACAAACACACTTATGAAGAAAAGCTTTTATCGTAAAAAAACGAAAAAACATAGGAAATGATATTTACTACATCATTTATTAGAAAAACTGCATTATTAGAGATTGCTGATTTATATAACAAAATAAGCTTATTCCATGCAAAACAATGTTGGTCATATGAATATCAAATACTTTATGTATAATTTAATAATATCTACACTTCCTGTTATATTTTTGTTTATAAGCATCTAAAAAAATTTAGCTATTTTTCTTGAGGCTTATATAAATCATCTTCAGGAATTAAAAGCAGCTTATTAAAAAAAATTATATAATAATAAGACCGTATTGAGAATTTTATTTAGTTATTATTAATATTTTGAATTTGTCATTAAATAGAAGTAGACACAATTGTGGTATATAAATAAAGGGATTGAGTATGTTTTAAGCTAAAGAATCATAAATACTGCATAACCTAATATGATGCAAGAGTAGATAGACGAAGAATAAGATTTTCTGAATAATGGTTTGCACAAGAATTTACTGTAAAGAAACATAGAAAAATTGTAAAGCATCATAAAAAATATTTTTAACCTTCTCAATATGTATCAGCCTTGCAATTTTATCTACAGCCAAATTAATAATCAGTCATTAAGATAATCGCCAAAATATAACAATAATGTTTGGTAAATCATAAGTTAGAAAATTAAAATAATGAAAAAATTAATTCCTTAAATCTAATTAGAATAAGTTTATTACTAGAAATTTAATTATGATAAATAACAATAATAGTATTTAGAAGTTATTTCAGTAGAAACTAGATTAAACGCCATTTGATCTAAAAAATGCGTAGTTAATACAAAATTTATCAAATTCTAACTTATCTTGACGAAGGTAGATATATTATGAAAATAATAATGATCCAGGAAAATATAATATATTTAATTTATTTAAACAAGAGTTTATCAAAAGAGTTAGAAAATAAATGTTGGAATGTATTTATTATTAGTGATATTATCATTAATTTATTATATTTATTTATAAATGAAGAGATTTTCCAATTATTTTAGAGGAAGAAGGTATTGTTGCATATTAAAATTAATTTATTAATTATCTTTGTATATCAAACTAGTTAATAGTTATATAGCTTATTTAAGAGATGAGTCATATAGCTTTCAGAGAATATACGTAATTGCTGTAAATCATGTCGCATTACTCCTTTTACATGTATTTTCCCACATGGATGATCGCTTATTTTTACGCCTAGTTACAAAAGATATATAAACATAAAATATTCATCAACATTAGCATGACAATATTGCGCGGAGACTTCTATATAAAGACAGGGCAAAGTAAATCCTGCCAGGCAGTAGTACGGAGCTAATACTGGAAGCAAAAGCAAGGCAAGCGAAATTAATACTTGAACAAGAATTTGGAATGCCCTTATTTCAACTCTTAACAAAATCAAAAATATAGTGAAATCCTGTTGCAACTATGGTAAGAGAAACGGAACAAATAAATCCGAATAAAAAGTGATAATTTTTAGTGCAATCGTAAGTAGTTTATGAAAAATAAACTTAAAGTTTAGATTTGAAGTATGCTAGTTAATAAAAGTTTAAAAATTAGAGCTTATTATAAGGTATAATTCACTGCTTGAATAATAACGGTCAACTAGTAAATTTTTTAATGAATAAATAATTTAATTACTCATATGATAAAATTTTGCTCTATTCAAAAATTGCATAAGAAATAAAATGAAATTGGTTAATCTTCTTTGGAAAATTCCTATACATTTTGCCTTATTACACCGTCAGCAAGCCTATATAAAAACTCCCAAATGGATAGAATATAATAAATTAGGCAGAAATTTTTCAAGCAAATTCACAGCTTTCTACATCTTACAATTGCAATAAAGAACTATATAAATTATATTCGAATGAGCTTAGTTTACTTACCAAAGTAGCAAATAAATCTATTTGACTAACTAAGGATTTGCTGATAGGTTGGTTATAATTCTAGTTAGATAAGCTGTCTGCTGATATTAAATAATATTTTAATTTACTAAATATGATTAGATCTATGTTTAGGACGATGGAAAATATATGCCTAATCAACTCAACAAAAGAGAGATCCTCATTAGAAGACTTGTTGAAAATAAAGTCTGTTATTACTAATTATAAACTAGATTTAATTATTAATAAATCTCATAGTAAATATTTCACTAGACTTATAGTTCTAAAATAATATCTAAAACATTTGATAAGCAAGGGTGAAAACAAAAAAGGAGTAATAAACCTATCCGAGATTTTGAATAGACAGCGTGAGATATAATTCAATTGATATCTAGATAAAAACACTTAATGGTGGAAATACTAATTAAAATTCACTAGCACTATAAGTCTTGCTTAGCTTTCCGCGTATTCATCCCAATATCCGTCCTTAAAGCACCTTCTGCGAAATTGTCGTTATACGTAATTTTATTATGCATTGGTGATGCCTATAAGTCCACTATTATTAAGTATCAAATAAATTTGTATTTGCTAATTAATAAATGTAGCTTACCTTTTATTAAAATATTTTTTTATATTGGCCTATAGCCCTTTCCTACTGGCTTATACGAATTTTAGTATATTATTCATAAAGATAGTGTAGTGCCCTTATATCTTAACCAATATTAGCTGCTTGATTCTATTTTATATAAAGTAATTAATAAGCTGGGCAAATCATTTAGTAATTTGCTTAATTCTAAACTATATCAGGATAACTATTATTTTACATTAAAATGTCGATACTTTCTTAAGTAATCTTAAACATTAAATAAGAATTTGAATTAGATTCATCATGTTTATTTAATTAAATTCAATGATTTTACTTAAGCATTTACTACTCAAGACTTTAGGCCACCAAATTAATTGACAAAAGCTATTATGAATATGATAGTATATTCAAAGTATTTTGATTAATTATCTGATGTTGTTGCTAATTTCTTTATTTTAAATGGTTTGTAAATAAAGAGAATCAATGTTAAATATAGAAAAGATATAATTATTTTTAATTTTTGATACAAAAACCTACAACCTACATGCATTTCCTTAATAAGGCTTATAATTCTCAGGAAAAATATTCTTTTTGTTCATGAATCTCAAAGCATTACATCAAAAACGTCATAAGTTCAGTTTAAAAACATAAATTACAGCCAAATAAAATTTAAAGCTTGATATTTTTATTGAAAACAGCTAGAAATTTCAATGAAGTTTGATAATGATATAACGATTTTGACTCAAGGCATTAATCTTTATTCTAAAGTCAAATTTATTCAGCCCATTATATTACAGGATAATCCTATTGCTTTTTGTATGTGAATTATTTTATTCTGCGCGCTCATCAAATGGATTTTTCAAAAAGATTTTTAAGTTAGACTTGCATAGTAGGTTACACCCACCCTTATACTTAGTTCTATATATGCAAGCAATTCAGATTCTAAAGTTAATACACTTAATCACTGTGGCTTAAAGGATAAAGGCAGGAATATCATATATAATTTCAGAGCGTAAGGTAAACACGATTTAAGATAAGTGATAAAACAGTTTATAAACCGATAATAAACTTACAAAAGTGGGAATTAATCGTTTCTGAAGAAAAGCTTTTAAACTAAATATTTTAATCAAAAATGAGTTAGAATCTATTGTTTTCTCTATTAATAAGAGAATACAGTCGGGAAAAAAGATTCAGCTAAAGGTATATTAAAAAGCAAAATTAGCATAGAGAAAATAGTCACTAAAGGCAATGGATTTGTCTTAGACAAAATACAAGGTAAATGTACATAGATAAACAGTAACATATCCAATATGTATTCATGAATAGCTTAAATTAGATAGTTTTTAGATTTTTAGAATAACTAATTAAGCTATGCGATTTATTATAGACTTATAGTGTAGTCTATGAGCAAATTTCACATATCCACTATATGATTGTATTTAACAAATAATTAATCATGTTGTGAGACATTTCTTGAAACAAAAAGGAGACTGCTCTGCTTAATGTTTTGTTTATATTTTCAAAATTGACTATTTCGATTTTAAGTTTGAGCGCAAGAATAAAGAAATCAAATTAAAATAGCCGATAGAAAATCTTGTTTAGCTTATAAATCAATGCCGAGTATCTTTTGCATTAAAAGGTAATCTAGTTTTAAAAATAATTTATTTTTAATTTTTAAAAATTATTTGTGTCAACTCATTTTAGTTTGGCTTATATTCTCTAGTTTTATAGTTAATAGTCAATGATGACTATCTCTATATCTAAGAGATATAATAATGCATTATCTTTATATGCCAAGGAATTATACGGAATTATATCCATTATTTTACATATATTGTATATTATTCAAAATTTTTTTCACATTTTCTTAATAGTTGTTTTTAACCTGTTTTAAACTACTTTGCCAGTAGACAGTTAATTGACTGAGATAATGAAGAACATCAATATATCAGTTTCTAATCTTTTATTCGATTAGCTTATGCTACTACTTTTCGTTTACTACAAGCTGTTTATATAAAAAAATGATGCAGTTAATTTCTAACAATATTTATCACATTTCTGCAGAAATATGCATAAATTGTTCATTGTTTTCTGTACATCTTATTTACTGCATTATAATCAAGTAAGATTTCTTCATAGATTAGCCAAGGTTCTGTTATTCTATTCATTTAAATGTATCAGCAATTACAATTTCATTTCACTTAAATCCTAAATTTTAATATACTTTACCTTGATTTAGATTACTTGTCGGTCTAAACTTTAACAACCAGTACTTTATACCTACTAATATATTTAATTCAGATTCTTAACTATTTGTCTAGCCATTCTATTTTTTTTGAATTTTTACGTAATAATAATGGAATTTTTATAATATACAAATTATTCAATTAAGCATAGTCTGGCCTCCCCAAGCGCTTTTAAATTTGAATAAACAGCAGTATTACCCTTGCATTATCTTCATCATTACTTTAGTGATATAAAATATTGATATCATTTATATACTACCAATCTAGTAAGCAGCAAGGAGTGTCAGCGCATCCGAGAGCAGATTCAAAGTTATTTGAGAACCAGGACTTTGTCAAACAACATTGCAATTAACTAGATAAATTAGTTTCTCTTTAGGTAAGATTGATGATTTGAGTATTTTAATTCTGAACTTTTCATTCATGGTCTGGTAGGGGAGTAAAATATAAATAAGTGAGTTTTCAAATAATAAGATGTTAGAAACTCACGCTGCCATTAAAACGTTTTAGTTTTGTGTCTACATAGCATATCTCGCCTAAGTGGCATTAGCACTCACAAAAGTAATCGATATCATGACCGTGTAGAAATTAGTTAAATTGTCGTATTTCCCTTATAAAACCAGCAGATTAATACTAATTTAAAGCAAAGTATGGTAGACCAGTACTGATAAAAGAATAATTCAATAAATTACATAAATATGAAGAGAAATAAATACAAATTTAGCTGCAAATATTATTTTAAAATATAATTCAAAAGAATTATGTCATTGTTTGGTTTATAACTATATATATATAGAAAACGAATAAAAGGATTTTAATATATTATGCAATATCTTAACCGCATAGCATGTAGGTTTCTTGGTTTGTGTATATTTACCTGATCGTCTATGAACGGAACCAGAAATAAATCTCATCACAATTTTAATAAAAAAAGTAACGCCTGTCTTAGGCCATCAATTTTAATAACATAATCGATTATAAATCATAATACTTTTAGCCATCATTCTGATTTCTAAAATTATGGACATATAGACTTAAAATAATAAGCTTTTTAACTTCATTAAAGTAAATACTCAGGAAATTGTGTTTGATTTATACCAGGACAAAACATTCTAAGACATTCAATAGACTGAAGCACAGCAACCTAAATTATCTCCGCATATAATAGGCACTTAAGTTAAGAATTCTCATTACCTTTATTTCACATATGCGTTAATCCAAAGATCTATATCTGAGAAAGCTAACAGAATATATTACACATTTATTCTACTACATCAATAAAATAGGATGCAAAATCAAAATATATTTTATTTTATTTTATGTAGATATAGTAATAGAAAATATAATAAATTTATCTCTTTAGCGATACGTATGTGCTATTAATACAATTTAAAATAATAAATTAATTATTATACTAATAATTTACATGAATTATTGAATTGTCTGCGAACAAATATAAAATAGTAAATAATCATTGTAAAACCTATTTAAAAAAAAATCTAAACAACTGGTGGTTGAATGATTATATATTTAAATGGTTATGGCTGGCATTTTCATTGATCTTTACATAGTTTTAACTCTATAGGATGACCTTATTCAAGCTTGTTACTAGTTTTGACATCTCCAATGAATTATCAAATCACATGCAGGAGTCTAGTTATGTCCGAAATTTACATGATTAAGGCTGATGTTTTCATTGATTTTAACATGACACTGATTTATTAAAAGGTGTTTGCATTCAGACTGTATAGTAGATTCGATTTTTCCTAGGACTTAAACACCTGCGAAATCCTATAAATGTCAATGCAGCGTGTAATCTCGACAAGCTAGTTCATAAGACACATTGACCTGAATAACCTTGGGTCAGAAGAAAGATTAAAATTTAATAAAATGGTCAGTCATTCTTCATATCACATTCTGTGTTGAAAGTTTTGATATCGAACACTATTATTTCTATGTTAATGAACAAAATTACTTTGTTTTTTCGTTATTGTTTAGGCTTCCGAGACTATTAGTAAATCAGATATATGAACTGTTTATATGAAAAACCCTTAATTTAAATAAAAATAGAATAGTATATCCGTAAAATATCCTGAATTATCTTAAATAGAATATAAAATATATCCAAAAAATTTAAAAAAATTATTGCTTTAAAAGGATTTTAATAGTTTAAGCAATGTCTCAACCTAATTGCATGTAAGTCTTTTAGTTGGTATATATTTACGTGAGTGTATATGAACGCAATCAGAAATAAGTCTAAACGCAATTTGAATTTAAAAAGTAACTCATGGTTAAGGCTATCAAACTTTGCTCATTAAAATCGATCATAATTTATTTTTCTTGAAGCCATTATTCTAATTGTGTAAAGTGGGTATATGTCTAAATATAATAATGAACATTTTATCATGATGAAATAAAGTAAAAACCCAGTAAATTGACTATGATTAATATCAAGACAAAAAAATATAATTTATTAAATAGATTAGAGGACAACAAATTATCTATTATTTTCATATAATACGCACTTATAATATAAAATCATATCAATTTTCTTCTAATTACGTGTTAACCATAAGATCTATATCTGGAGAAGCCAATAGGATATATACTGCCTAATTGATATTTTTTTACTAGGTGTCTAAATTTTCATAGATGCTCCAAAAGGATGCTGGAATAAGAAGTATTTACTTTGTCTAAAAGTGTCTAGAAGTTACTTATAAAAATTAGAATAAATAAACTGACTAGATAATCTAAACAACTACTATTTGCGCAAGAAATAATTTTACAAATAGTATTTAAAGAAATTCTCAAAATTTATTTAAATAAAAAAACGAAATAAATAAACATGTCTTAAATAACTGAATTTAAATTATATAGTTAAGATTAATATGTCATATTACAGCTATTTAAATATTAGTACACAAATATGAAGTCAAATTAATTAGGTATTTTGATCCTTTAAATTTATCGTGAATTCTGGTACATCAATAGAATAGGATGCATAATAAGGATATGTAAATTAAATTATATATAGACAAAGTAATTAAAACAATAATAAATTAATCTCTATAGCGATAAGTATGTGCTATTAGGTTAATTTTAAATACCATAAATAAATATTTTATCTCTTTATATATAACATTAATTATTAAATTATATGCGAACAAATATGATATAGTAAAGCGTTTTTTAACCCTAATTCTTTTAATTTCTAAACAACTGGTGGTTGACAATTCATATATATTTAAATGATTATAACTGGTGTTTCTATTTATATTTACATAGCTCTAAAACCTTAGGGATGATTTAATTTAATCAAGAGTAGTTTTCAGATCGCCTAATGAATTAGCAAACAACATGCAGAAGCCTTGTTATGTCCCACATTTATTTAAGTAAGGCTAGGGTTTATAGTGATGTTTAGTATTTGTGCAAGAAATAATTTTGCGATACCTCATCTAGCAACGTTTAAGTTTTAGGCATGGTTAAATTTCATGAGCGCCAAGGTGATTAAAAATTAATGAATTTCGGCAATAATATTTAATCAAATAATTAACTAATCAATAAGAATTTTAATATAATTAATAGTATTTGTGTCGAAAAAGTCACTAATCTATCCTATAGAACGATAGAGGATAGTGTTATCCTTCATTTAAAAGAAGAGTATAGATTTTAATTAGAAATAATTATGCAATTTCAGATATAAATATAATAAAATATTTATTTTATTATATATTATTTATATATATTTCAAGTCACGGTATATAGATTTCTACAAACAAAATATATAAATACTATTGCGCTTTGCATTAAAATACATATAATTTTTTTATAATATGTTGCATTTTGACCATATACACATAAATCTTACATTTTAAACACAAATATTAATCAATTCATATGGTAAATTATCATATGTTAAGGCAATAGTTAATGCAAATATTTGGTATAACAAAAAGTATCCAACAAATTAATTAGATTAGAAAAAAGGAAATAAAATTCATATAGTTTTTAGATCACTTATGACTTAACAAACAGCATGCAAAAGCCTATTTGTGTCCCCCCTTTATAT
>CAAALY010244211.1:0-13625 GCA_900617795.1 Protopolystoma xenopodis
AGCTTTATAGAAAAAAAACATTTTTATACATAATTTTAAGTTTAAGCTTGGCCATATCTTTTTATAGCTTTTAGTTTAGCCCATATCAATAAAATTGAAATAAATTTAACATCGTCAATAATCTTTATCCTATTAAGGCTCCGAAACAATGCTTTCTCCCTCAATACGAATAGCATTCACTGACCACTGCTGGCTATTTAAGCATTTCCAATAAGAATGACACGAAGGCCTTGGACACACAGGAGCAAACATTTTAACTCATCATAGATACGTCAGCATCTTATGCTCTAACTTTATTTATTATAGCTTGGCTAAAATTCTGTGTCTGATTTTAATTTTTCGTTATTCGTGAATTAGTAATATTATATGTATTTATCCTATTTCGTTTAAAGTGATGAAGGACTAGTTGTTGAATTTTTCGACAATGATATTAATAGAGCTGTCGTTTCCATTAAATTTCACATAGCTTTGTTTTCCCAAAAGGTGTGCTCCTCCAAGATGGACTGCAGTTACGACCTCGCCTAGGTCATATCAACATCCCCAGGGGAAGTTGAACAATGACAGTGCAACGTGTGAGCTCGACACGTTAGTCACTACTCCACATTGCCATGAGTGCCCTTAGATCACGGGCAGATGCAGTTCTCCCTAGATGAACACAACTTTTGGGAATGCAAGGCAATGTGACATTCAACGGAAAACTACCACTCCTTCATCATCTTAAACTAAATAGGGCAAATACATCTCATATATCTGATTACATTTTTGTATGGCTAAGGACTGCGATGTCTATGATACTATTATTTTTCTCAAGTTTTGCGATTATGCTAATATTTTACCCTAATATTTTGATTAAAAATCAAAGAGATCGGTCGCGATTAAGCGCAACCATATCGTTTTGAAAAAGAGGAAGTTATATTCAATTTTTTCAGCACAGAATTTGAAAGGCTTAATTTGGTATAATGTTATGTTTCTATAAGCGCCTTCCAACTTTGCTAGTCTAACTTAACTCACTTCTATATATTTCATTGGGTTGCACAATTTCTTGTACAAAGTGAAGTTTTTATATATCTACCTGAAAATTGTGGCATCCTTATAATCTTCCTATTGTTTTTTTTGCAATCAGAATTTCTATTATTGCTAAGTTATACTACAAATGTGGCATAATATTTCCATTTAACCTACATCCATGTCGTGTTTTTGATGGCATATCTCCTCCTGGGATATCAAAGATGATTTTTCTCTGAAAGTTGAGTGTATCAGAGACGAAATAAAGATTAAAGTTAATATTAAATGATATTTTATTTTTATGCTACATCGATTATGAGGATTCCAATATATTCAATTGAATATAGGAGCAACTTTTCATATTTCAGTCATTTTTAAATTAATTCATTCACACGGTCTTATTTTAAACCATTTTCTTTGATTTGCTTTAAAAAAAATATTGTTAAAAAATTCATATTTGGATAAATTAGACTTCTATTAAAACTGTAACATTCTGATGATTGGAGGCTTCATGGCAAAGATACATGGTAGCCCTAATGACATAAAAAATCATAAAAAGCTTTATATGGAATATATAAAGCATAATGCTTTTAACATATTTGATTCCGAATTTAATTTTTTTTAGGGGAAAATAATCCTAAGAAATGGAAAGGAATTAGAAGAAAATTTTCAAAATGATAAATTATGCGAAACACGGGTTGACAATTTGGATGAGCTGTCGATGGCTGCACTGCCTTCTGAAGTTAGATCGTTGATTACAAAAGAAGGTATGTTCATTTAATTAATAGATATTTCTATACATATTTGAAAACACTTCAATCTTATATTGAAATGAATCTTGGAATTTTAAATGTATTAGTGACAATTAAAGACAATTTAACCCTGAGCATCTAGCTGCTCTGTAATAACTACCCAAACATGATTTCAATCATACGCCTGCTTTGAATGGTCTCGGTGTGGGTAAACCAGTCTATCTGAACTCCTCTCTTCTTCCAGATTGTCTTAATTAAAGCATTCCTTTTCAAATGTACCTAATCGTTATCCTCCCTTATAATAAGCGAGGGCATAATCCTATGCATCAAGACCTATTTCGTATGAGCTATCGCCAGGGCCCTCATTCTTTATGTTTATATATATGTATATACTACATACATCAGTTGCTTTTGAGTATTTTTATGACCATCACGTCAGCTAGTATGAGTTAGGACTTAGTCATTCCCGTTTGAATAAAGTGTTCTTGAGACCGATAGTATAATTTTTATCAGAATTAAGGAGTAAGCTTTACGAAGTAATTGAATTCACTCGGCCCTTTATTTAAAAATCTTATTTCATCCAGGATGTACTGCCGTCTCGACTTCGCTAAAATTATCCTCATCAACCGCCCCGGGTATCGAAACCAGGTCATGCGCATCGTGATGACACGTTTTTCCTATATTCTCATAAATGTCAGTTGGTCATATGGGAGATGGGATTTTCAAGGATATCCAGGCCTCTTCCAAATCCCATTAAAGTGGGACTGTCGATGAAGCAAACATGTCTTTGCCATTATTAATATTCATTGTAAGTAGTGTTTGAAGCTATCAGCAATGCTTGAATATGAGCTGAGTCACCTTAGGCGAAAATTAAGTTTTCTTTAGCATTTATATGAAAAAGTCTCACGATTCCATCAAATTTCACTTAACCTTGCCTCCAAATAATCTTTTAAATCCAGATTTAGTTGCTTTATTGGCCTCACCTAGGGCTTATTCTAATTTGGCCTTCACATTCAAGAATTACTGATGGGATCGGAAAATGAAGATAAGATCTCCATAAATAACGTCGTTCCTCGTAATGCTCTTAATACTTGCTTTATCGACAATCCTACCATAGATGAAATTTGTGAGTTGTCTGGCTTGCCTTAAAAATAAAATATGCTTTGTCGCCTGATGCACCTGTGGCTGGTGAGTGGATTTGTAATGCGTCGCTACGATGAGCACGACTCAGTTTTGAGTCATGTTTAGGGTAGTGAATGGCCATAGGCTAGGTTGAAACTGCAGTTTAGCCTAAATGATAAAAATCTTTTGGAGGTAATGCTAAGGGAACTTGACTGTCTTAGTGAGACGCAATTATATACTTAGAGGATAAATTTCATAATCATTCGCTAAAAGTTTGTAAATATAAAAAGAATATAATATAAGTCAGGTTAGTGAAATTTATCGTTCAGCTAACCCCGATATTATAGCTCAATTAAGCTTCTAGTAACCATCACTCGCCCATTAATAAGCTTCGTACTGAGGCACATTGACAGAAAAGAGGTGAGAGTATAGATAAGTAACATAATGATCGATCGCACAAAAGTCATTTCGAAATGCATAAAGGGTTTTTATTTTTGCTGCTCAAATATCTGATAACTATGATGAAGTCTAGATTTGATTTTAATACTGAATGAAATATTAATTTGACTATCGAATGTCTGTCATATCCATGCCACTAAATGAATTAAAACTCGAATTGCTCATGTAAACTAGATTGAATTTACCAATTGTTTCGACATTTAGTAGTGCGTAGGTTATAAATAAAGATTAATCTTTTTTCCTCTGAACCAAGTATTGAATTATTGATGAGACATGTTTGAGAATTAAAGAGTGCTTTAAATCGGACGAGGAACATGATAGAGTGAAGTTTAATAATAAGGTGAAGCTTCCTGTATATATAATCATAAACAGCTTGACTAACAGGCTTTATATTTATGGAGTAATCTTTGGTTAATAGATTTTTTTTATAGGTTTAGGGATAGTTGAAAACGAAAGTTAAAACGATCAAACAAAATATTCACGTCTACTCCATTCAAGACGTAGATTCTATTTTCGCAAATAAATTAAAATATGCTTATTATTATTAGTCACAGCATAATAAGGATTTCACTCTACACAAACCCTTAGGCGCAGTGAAGTTGGTATTACAATCCAATCATATTATTTTATTTGGTTAAATTATTTTAGAGATCCTACTACAAACTCAGGATTTTGTTGGACAAAACATTGATACTACTGACATCCGACTACCAGGAGCTATGATACAGAAAATGCACCAATCTTCCAACGCATTTTCCCAAGAATATTTCAGAGTAGCTTTAAAATCCATTTTACTTTTATTGAATTAATAGATTATTTTCTGATTGAGATACTTCGGTATTATCGACCTTTAAATCTATAACTTTGCTTGCCTTTGGTCCATAAGTTTAAAAGGACCATTTTTATTGGAGTTTATATTGCATTTATCATCTAATGAAAATATGATTTGCTCTTGACTCTGTTGCTTTCAGATCAGAAATTTTCTTCTTAGTCAGCTGCAAGTTTTGAGAAATATTTACCTATTCTACTCGCGATTGGATGGAAAGGAAACAAGTGATAATACAAGCGTTTTGCATCAAATATGGCTATGGCGCTTCTGGAAGGATTGTTTGGTACACCATTATATCAGCCTAGCAGATCTAGACAAACTTGTAGGTGAGAAGCTAGGAATGCTTCATCTAACTATTATTGCTCATAATCATAGTTTTTGTATTTATTAAAAAATCGAAGGAAGAATAGAAATAGTTTTGAAGTAAGTCGTTTTTGAGACCATCAGTAATTCTTGAGTGAGAACTTTCAACCCTAGGTCGCTTAAGGTGATTTACAGACTGTTGGTTGCGATTTTTCCACAATGAAATAAGTAAGCTTCATGATGCAAGCAAATTTAACTTGGCCTTGCCTCCTAAAATTCTATCTCCTTCAGGCTGTAATAAAGTTTCAACTTGGTATTATCTTCTCATTAACACCCTAACAGTGCTCGGCACTAAGTTGTGCGAATCGTAATGACACGTTTCCACTCCACTACATAACGGACGATTAAGCGGAGGCTAATTAGTTATTTTATTTTATATTTAGGTAAGTATGAATCGATTGAATATCTTCTGTCTAAAGGAAGACCAGCATGTATCTGTAAAAGCTTTACACAACCCTAACCTTTAAAGGTAAATTATAAAAACATATGCAAGGACTTGCGATATGATTTACTTAGATTCTTTTTTTTACTATTAATTGTCAGAAGTGGCTAGGCACGTGGCAGATACTGGATACGAGGTAGAATTGTCTCAAACGCATCAATTTGCTAGATAGGTTTGCTGCAAAAGCATGATAAGAAATTCTACTGAAATGAATAGATTAGAGAATACGTGAAATGTAAACATTGGAGGTTGGAAAACTAGATAGACCTAAGAGGGGGAAGGTTGTTTAGTTACCGACAAGGACAAGTCGACTCAACTATTCAGCAAATTGATTGTTTTAACTATATATACATTAGTTCACCGATTATCTTTCTAGAGGATATTACCAAACTTTGCGACAAACTACACTAGATCCAGATTGCTACGAGGGGCTCAAGCAGTCTCATCCAACTCCCAACCCTTCTAAAGCCATATGGAATATAGACTTTGCCTGAAGCTAAAGTTTTTGTTGGTTGCATAACATAAGCCCTCTCTTTCCGCCTTCGACAACACTGGATAAATGCAGTAAGTTGAACTTATGCTGCGGTATCTATAATTGAAACGAATCTTGGTTGAGATCAAGGTCCTCCGGAGGCCAACCTTTAGCAAAGATCACAAAGATTGCAGATGGTTTAATGGAATTGGTAGTCTTCTGCCGATGGTCCATCACCACTATAGAAGACAAATGCTCACATGAATTTGAGGCAATGATGAGGCAAATAGTGAAATAACGTCAGGCCTCTCATTGAAAGTTACAGGATTAATCTGTACGTCCCGGTTCTAAGGCAATGGACGCTAAAACTCGAAAATGTGATAGTGGAAACGGAAAGTTCATCTATCTCATACTTGGCCGAGTTTCTTCATGCTCTTTGATGAGAGAGTAATATAATTCCCGAGAATGAGAAAGGTGGGAAACTAGCAGCCCGTTAGGACTCGCATTAGACCATCGACATTTTTTTGTAAACTAAATGAGGTGAAGCTTCAAATATCTTGTCGACACGGGCACTAAAGCCAGTCTCCTACTCCCTACGATTGGGGATAGAAAACACCAAGACCCGTTAGCCTATTAAGTCGCTGTCAACAAAACAACATTTCAATCCTACTGCGGCAAAGAAGCATTCGTAGATTTTGACTTCAAAATCACTTTGAAATGATTTTTCTTCTTGCCGACCTTCTTTTCACAATTCTTCGGATTAGCTTCATCTGAGGTAATCAGGTTTACGTCGCTTCACACAGAAGCCGACTTGTCAAACCTCTGGATCCATACCGAGCCTGCCTCTGTACACCTTTTCTACTAAGTCCTTAAGAAATATAAATAAGCGTGAAATAAGCTCTCTAGAAGATTTCCTCAACAACCCAAACCCTTTTGTGATATCCATCCATAAAGGACTGCAAGTTTGACCTCGCCTCGCCATACAATCCCCATAGGGATTAGATTTCGGATCATAAGTAGGGGAGTAGAATGGGACTGGTAGTATCGCCACGATACTCAAGACTCGATATGGAATCCCACTGGGAATGCGGATGAGACTTTGTTAGGGAAAAAATTCTAGTCCATCCCAGAGATAACCTTAAGGGAGGCAAGACTAAGTGAAATTTAATGGCATCATAAGACCTACCATATCATGTGGGAAAACTTAACCATCAGTCCTTAAGTCACCTTAAGTAACTTAGGGTAACTAAGCTCTTATAAATTATCTTCATTTTATTTCCCTCATTCTGAGACCATCCAACTAGGAGACCTATTGAAGAATTTATTTAGTAACTCAGCCCAATTTTTTCTGAATACATTGGTTGGGTAAGACTACAGGGTGCCTTATCCATTTCTCACTCTGCACTCTTAATTTCATCATTGCAAATTAGCACAATCAGTTAACATCACAAAAAATATTTCACATTACAGGTACTTACCAACAAAGTTTCGCCTCTGGCATATGGACAATCCGTCATTCACATACCCTCAGTTTCCATACCCTATAGCAATTACATCTAAGCTTTAATTTCGGTAGCAGATCTGGTTTGTCTATGCGTAATCGCGATTACTCACATTATTTAAGGAATATTTATTTCACTCACTCCGGTTTTGATTTCTTTCCTCGTCTTCTGGAAATTGAGTTTTTGACTCAACCTTTCGTTTTATAATGCGGATTTAGCTATTAAATACCTAACTTAATTATGCTATTATCACTTCATTATTTATATCTTCCTCCAAACGAGTTACTAAAATCATTTTTCTATCCTTTATTCTCCTTCTTGAATTCATATGTTGCTACCCCGGACGTTGTTCTGTTCATTCTTTTATCCTTATTGTCCTTTGTAATGCCGACAACAAATAAGCTAGGGCTCTTTAGCTATATCTCTTTGCTTAATCTACAATCCCAATGCAGAATGCGATATGGGAAAATGCCTGGCCTTCCTTGAAATTCACATCTGTCCTGCGACCCAAGGGTGCTTACGGCAATGTGGCGTAGTGCTTAACGTGTCGAGATTGGACACTGCACGGTCATGGTTCGAGTTCCTCCGATGGTGTTGATAAGATCTAGGCGAAGTTGAAACTACAGTCCACTCCTGCCCGTATGAGAATACCTTTTGGGCACGCAAAGCAATGCGAAATCCAATGAAAATGTCATGTCTACTCATATCGTTGTGGAAAAATTCAACTACCAGTCCCCTTATTACTCTAAGCGAAATAGGATAAATACACCTCATTACATGTTCGTTCGTCTGGCTCCACCAATGTTATGACCCTGCTTCATGTTGGTCGATTTATGCATCATTACCTGTCCTGGGACCTAATGTAAAAATACAAGTCTAAGCAATATGATATTAACATGGTAGAGAGATCAGGTTTAAATTTAGACGAGTTAATACAGTTTCATAGCCATTCATTTTAACTTTGAAAATTTAATTCATTAAATGGCACACAGCAAGCATGAGTAGAAACTCTTTTTTAGTTATACTGTGGAAGCATTTCTGGAATAACTTTCTTGAACTCCGCTTACTTGCGTATAAGTGTAATGTATGCATTTACAGGTATGCGGATCATTAGATGTGCGCCTGGTTTTGAGGTAAATAGACTTATCCTAAGAATCAACAGCTAGGTCATATTTTTAAACTTGTTACATTTGAGTAAAAAAAATGATCTTGACTTATTGTGAGCCCTCTAGATTTTAGACCTGTACACCATTATCTTCATTGACCCTCGGTATTTCTTTGATTTATTTCATTTCGATAACATCCCCGATATCAGAACTGAACAGAAAGGCTTAATAGGCCTTAAGTAAAATCCGAAATTTCTTGTACATCCTACATCTTTTTATTGGCTGTGAGCATATTTTTCTCCTTTGAATTCGATTCTTCACTTGGCAATTTTTTTTGCTGGACAGTCAAAATCTTTAGAAACTTTATATGTAGACTAGTTTTGCATGTGTGCCTGGATGAAGACGCGCCTTGGCTATCTGAAATGGCGCATATGCGAGGAAAAGTAGGGTTTTTAGGAATCTCTTGTTTCATAATTGTTGAGCTTGCTTCCATTTCGAGTGAAAGTGTTTGGTGAAATGGCGCTCTGGACAGTATAATGAAAGCTAAGCAGTAGAAAAGAGGGTCTGCTGATAACGGGATTTTAGTTTCATGCTCATTCGAGGAAAGTTTGGGCAATGGGTCTGACTTTACTGCGCGCTGACAAGCTGCACATTTTGTCTTAAGCATGGCTAACTTTGAAGAATCTAACCAAATTTCTGCTAAGGTTCAGATGGTAAGGGAGCATGTGACTATAAAATATTAAGTATTAGGACTTTAAAGACCTCCGAAAAATATTCATGCCTTTTTAACGTTCATTGTTGTCTAAAATTTTCTAAAACGATTCTATATTTTGTCAGGCCTTATTTCACCCTAAGCGACCTAGGATTAACAAATTCTTAATGAAGAATTACTAATAATAGCTTAAAAGTCCCGGAGTATGCTGTTTGGTTAACAAATCAGAGCTAGCTGAGCAAACGGAAGAAATTGGACATGAGGTTGAATGGTTTCAACCATGTCGTTTTGCTGATTATAGTGCGTATAACAATATGTGTAAAATAAGAGAGGTCATCAAAATCAACCAATTACGGAATATTTTGCATGTAAGGAATACAGACAAGAAGTTGGGAAAAAACAATGTGTTTACTTAATAGACATAAGAATCTCTTCGCAAAACACTTTTCATCGAAATGGAAGTGAGCTCAATATGTTGAAAGAAGACTTAGCCCTCTTATTGTAGAGAATATTTCAAAGTGATCCTTGGATAAATGGGAAAATTCAGTCAATTACGATTATAGGAGATCTCATGGAGGAAGGTACAGGATGTACTTGGATTGGACATTTGGGCTAGTTGACAGGTTCAGACCTCCTCATGCCGTAGCGTAAGTACTATTGCAGCAAAGCTAATTAAGCCAAATTCCATTCATAAACTGCTTTTAATTGATTTTATTATCTCTGGAGTACTAGGAGAAGTATGTCTCGAAACTCTACTTATATACGAAAATTAAAATCTTTCTACTTCATATGCCATACTATTCACGATAGTTTCCAGCATCGAAACGATGATTTTTTTTACTTTCCAAGACGTTTCACTGAAAGTGTTAGTGACAAGGGACATTCTTATCACAGAGTTACAATTTATCAAAGTTACAAGTGAAGACGACCCCCTTGACCAATTATCAGTGCAACCTTTGTGGCATCACTCCTTGACCCTATTTTTCATACTAGCTTCTAGTTCTATATCTCTTTCTTTTGGCCCCTCTTCGTATGGTCCATTTGCTTATTCACACCATTATTTGTTCTCTTTTTCCCAAATGTCGCCTTTAAGTAGATTTAGTGAAGCATAATTAACTTCACCATTAGTTTCAGACGCTATTCGCAGGGCTTCTGGTCAATACTTCTGACTTTCATTTAGCCATGCCTGATCCAGCTTCCCAGTTGTTCTCTGCCACACATGAGTATCCCTGTCTAACTAGCAGTCTGGGAGCCCTCGATTCCGGACTCCCTTACCAGAATTTAAAAATGCTGGTTCTCATGCCTAGGTTTCTTCTTCTCCATAGACTTTAGACGCACCACCCAGTTATTATCTTTCTCATCCTTACTCCATTCTCCCTTGTTCTTCGGAACCTGTATCTGAGTTGATTCGTTACAGTTGGTGTTAACAGGAATCATCTTTCTTCTCCATTCCTGATCACATAATGCACACTCCTCTTGTCCCATAAGTTGGCAGTCCCAGCAAATCCTAAGGTGCAAGTCAGTTGTGCATGCGCACGCTGGTTGGTAATCTATCTTATCAGACATCTCATCATTCACTCCTCACTACTTGCGCATACACACAAAATGCACACAAGCACACAAACACACACAATGAGGGCCAAGTGACATTGTTCTTGCCAACTCTTTCTTTACACTTGGATGAAATTGAAATGAGCCTAGATCGTTAGTTTAATACATCTTATGGTGTACAATTTCGTATCCCACACCGGTAAATTTTCAGGCTGATTACAGGGTTCGTAATTTCGCCCCACCGGAAGCTGTAGGGGGATAGCCTTGGAGCTGTGATTGTAGATTTGTGCAAATAGGTCCTCGGTGCACAGCCTCGCTACTCCGATTAATTCTTGTTGAGCCTACGTCCATCATGTGACGGAAATCGTCAGAACATGACACCATGATTAATAATAATTCATCAAGCACCAAGACAAAAAAGGTGGCCGGTTGCATTTCTACCTACTTTTTATAGACTAAATATGCCCATTTGTTAAGACTTCTTATAATTTGGCTGGATTTGCTATGCTTTTCTTACGTGCTGTTGAGAAGTGAAGTGTCTGGGGTTAAAGTAGGAGTTATGAAACGCATGATAATAGGAGCCTGCGTCTTGCAGATCTTATCCATCGGGAGCAGGAACTGAGGCAATTGAGAATGATTACCCATTAGGATTAATGAAGAATTGCTTTAAATACTAGCGAATAAGATGGTTTGAAAGCATCTATTTGGGGAAAGATGGGCTAGGATTCTGATGTCGTCGTTGCGTCAGCTAACAAAAAAGATAGGGAAATTATTGAGGCAGTGGGACGTCAGAATAATGTATAAGGCATAACTAGCACTTTCCTTAGTAATACCAACTTTTCGAGAAATTCCGGACCTACTTTTCAAATCGGAATGCTATAAGGTCTGTTGTTCATGTGGTAGTAGATTTGTCGACCCATACACAAGAGGTTATCTGAACATAAAATAGTCTGTAAATATTTGAATCCTCTCAATGCAATGGCATTTGCTTGACTTCTTTTATCCCTTATGATCATCCTTCCGACGATGTATCGTCTTGTTTTTAAATAGAATTCCTTGGTACAAATGCCTTCCTTTATCTATCTTCGTTGAATCTCTAAGTCTGCTTTGTAGGCGGTATGCAAAATTCTCGCTGACTCTTCCTGCTTCTTATCTCTTGTTCATCAGGTTTCTTTGAAAAAAGATGTCCCTGGCCTCCCTTATCTTCCGTTTTCTGGTCTTATTCTCAAATGAGGCCAGTCTTTTCGTTTCACTCCAGTCAATTGTAAGGGCAATGTATTCAGCTATCTCCTGTCATTTCGTATCCATTGTTCTGCAGAGCTGCGTGCACTCCTTGATCCATATGATGATTGTGCTTCCAGTCTCTCCGAGTATGCTCGTTTACGCTCCTTGCAATTTATACTTTAAACTCCTGAAAATTCTATTTTGCTGACTTTTTCATTGTTGTGTGGGCAAGCTAGTGATGAGGGTTGCCCATTCTTTTAGGATTATACGAATATTGTATTTCAATAGTAACGGCCTTCAGTTTCCGATCCAGTTCGCGGGAAAGTGGACATATTAATTGTTTTTCGTATGTGAATAGAGTGGTTAACGTGTCAAGCTCACATTCTGCATTGTCACGGTTCAACTCCAGCTGAGGGTGTTGATAAGACCGATGCGAGGTGGCAACTGCCGTCCACTCTGGATGAGATCAATTTTTGGGAAAGCAAAGCAATGTGAAATTCAATGGAAATGTCAGCTCTACACATATCATTGTAGGAAAATTCTACCACCAGTCTCCTTCATCACCTTAAATTAAATTTGGTTAATACATCTAATATTATCGAGATCTGTATATTCATCTTCCCAGAATTCAATGTCCGTTCTCTTTCACATCCGTTGTAAATTTGACTTCTTCATCTATATCGTTTAAGCTCAGGGAATTATCCTATTATTCTTTTCCATGTGACCTGAGTGCAGAGGGTTCATCAAAATATTGCATAATTACTGTTGACTGCTATGGTAACGTTTGGAAATTCTCCTCCAACTTGTCCATGCAGACATTAAAAAATAGATTAGAGCGGTAAGCTAATAGGTGGATCAGATATTTGCTAATAGATATGGCCGTCTAACTTGAAATAGATCGTTTTTATTCTTAGGTCTGTTAATTAGTTTAGAGACTCTTTACGGATTTGATTCGGTTGGATAAAAATTGTTTAATAGCATTGCCTTCACTTGTCACTTTGATAAGTAGTCATTCTTTGTTGAGGATGGTGCCTATAATTGACAATGCCGGTGAAATGTCTGGGGATGTACCATTCAACGGTCCGATGCTATAAATCATGAATTCTATAGCAGAGGATACAGGACTAGGTAAGTTATCCAAAGTCTCCCTGACGCTACGACCAAGTTGCGAAAATGAGATCAAACAAACACTTTACAGCTAAAGGAGACTATGATCAAACAAATGGCTACACAATCTTGCTTACTTTATATAGTGGGACGTTGATCTCATTTAGCTTCAATCCGTCTCCTAGAAATCAACTACTTGCTTGAGTATAAAATTGTAGGAAACAAAAATACCAAGAATTGTAGTAAGCTGACGAAAGTTCCTTACATGCATCATACCGTTCTTGTTTTCTCTAATTTATTCAACAAAATTATTGTTAAATTTTTCAAAGTATTTTTATTTTTAACAGAACTAGTTTGAGGCATTCTTCATTCGGTCACTATTATCTTGCCGAATTTTCACAAAATTTATTCCTCGATGGAAAAACAAAACTAGAATTACAAATGACATTTCCTGCAAATCTATTTTGCTATTGCTGCCTAGAAGGTGGTTATCCATTAAGTCTTAATACGATTTGAGTGAAATTAATAATTTGGAATAATTTAAAGAAGAGTAGTCACTCACTTAAATTGGTAGGCTGGTCCTCAATTGCAATGACGGATGTTAATCATTAAGCGGTATACGAACTTGATCCTGTTCAAGGCAGCTTTAATTTGCTAAGGTTATTAACTGGCTATGATGAGAACGCTATTTTATTGAAGAGGTCGCCTAAATCCTTCCATATATAGATTTCAGCTGAGTCAGTAGCCAGTCATTGAGAACCTTAACTAAAAACGTTTTCCTGTTTCTGGAGAAATACACTAAACACAACCCGCGTTGTGGAAGCATAGATACTGGATCAAAAAATGGGCTTATCCATTCTGAACCGGAGCTACGCTAATATAAGATGTAGTGACATTATATATCTCCAGGATCTAGGGTCTTTGGGTGATATAGATTTGCAATTATATGGGATAACTAGAGATGTATAATCGCAGGTAT
>CAAALY010244212.1:6097-16867 GCA_900617795.1 Protopolystoma xenopodis
GATTGCTGGGTGAGTCGGTGTCAGCTGTGTCTCCTCAACAGACGTCGAGAGCTAAAGAGAATTGGCTGCCTAATGAAGCTAAATGAATAGATTCGAAACCAATTCATTTGGATATCCAGACTATTAGGCGGTATTCTAGGTGTTATAGTAATAAATAGTGGAGGCCTAGAAAGATGGCGGCATGTTTGTTAAGAGAAACTTAATTTTGATGATCATCTTCTAAGATATCTTTATACACTATTATATGAAATGAAAGTTCTCCCAGAATCACAAGTGATTGTTGGCAAGCGGGATTCAAGGACTGGGAGATGAGCAAGAAATTAAATAAAGATTTTAGTCCCTTTAGGTCATCTAAGCGATATAGAGTTTTTTTCAATTTCCTCACAATGAGATGAACAGGCCCCACATCTCCATTTAATTTCACTCAGCCTTGTTTTAAAAGGTATTTTTCCATAGGATGGACTGTTAATTGCACTTAGGATGGGTCTCCTTAGCCATGCATCTGACTTATAAATATACCGGGTTTACGATCAAACGTTGAAAATTTGGATGATTACTATCGTAAATGACGCTGCTAAAGGTAGATAATTTGAGGTCTCTCCAACCAAATGACTATGATGGAACAATAAAATCATACCATTTCTATACAGCAAAAATTGGAGGCCATACCATACAATTTTTCATAACTAAGTCTGCCCTGGTACTTGAGTGGGTTGACCGAGTTTAAGCAACTTGATCTTGTTGTCAAGGTAACTTAGCTCAAGGGATATTGTTTGAAGATCTCTGATATTGCATGTATTATAGATTCCAGCATCAGAACGTGGACTTGGTACATTCTCAGATGCTTCGCCGGAATCGCAGTCGGCATTGTTAGTGAGTCTCATGCTGACGCACCAAGCTACAAACTCATCAAAAGAGACAAATGAAGTCAATCCTTCGATCAAAGTTCTGCCGAAAGCGGTTACACTATCACTCCTCTTTCCTTTATGGCCCATCTATCCACTCCTTACCCTCATATCCCACTCCCACCATATCACAATTTCTCATTTATTTGCATTCCACTCGTCAAAATGTGTGCCAGTTTTTGGCAAAATTTAGTGTGGCCTCAACACACCCGCTGTTCATCTCGACACTCTCTTTTCCGATCGACTGATCCGACTCGGACCTCCCATCCGGATCTTCATCATGGCGCCATGGATTAGTTTCTGCTCTTACTGCTTGACCGATTTCACTCTGTTCCAGTCACAGGAGCCATTTCTTAGGACCTTAGAAGCACGTACATTGTCACCTCACGAGCCGAGCGCCTAGGCTCTGATTTCCATGCTTGAGATTTCCGGCATTGCCTTCAAGGGTCGTCGTCTCCTTGATTAAAGCCGTGTAGCCTGAGCAAACTGGACACTCCAATCTCTGCTCGTATGCAGCTTCTTAAGTGGATCTCTGGTACAGTTTGGCTATAACTTCGAATTTATGTGACGGTCTGCTTATCGGTCCGCCTAGAAACTGGACTGCCAGGCCCCCAAAGTTGTGCGGGTTTATTCGAAAAGACTTCAATCATTGATGAAGTCTTCGCTTGATTGTCGAAACCCCCACTCCTCCTTTGATCATTGTGATCTTTTTTCCTCTGGTTTGCTATAGATCCCTGATCCAGGCGTCTTCATTTTGCTGGCCTTGCTGAATTCTTGTTTGCTTAAGTAGTGGGCATTGTTATCGCAAACTCTACCCAACTCCAATCTCATGTCTATTTTATTTTTTCCCCAATTATGTCAATGGCCTCCCCGATTTTCCGCATACTTTTCTTTTCCCCGTAAAAGGCCATTCTTTCTGCTGCCTTCCAATTGATATCGTGTCCAGTCTGCGATGTGTTCCGCTAATTCTGATCTTTTGGTATCCATTTTCCTGCAGGGTCTTCGATGTTCCTTGATTCGTATTTTAATTTGTCCTTTTGTTTCCAAAATAGATTTATGTTCGCATGCATGGCATGAAATACAGTAAACTACTGAACAATCCAGTTTGTCTACCCTTTCATGTTGCGCTGGTAGACTTGTAAAAGTGTTTGTTTCTCTTTCATGGCCACCCAAATATTCCATTTCCTCAATATTGGCCGTAGCTTTTGAATTAGTTCGAAGGAAGGTATGCATATCCGCTTTTTTTAATCCTTCATCGTCCTTACTGGCCTTTCATAGTCCCCGTTCTGATATCGGCCTTTCACGGCCCATATGTTTTTTGTATCACTCCGCTAGGGTAGCTATTGCCGAGGAAGATCCTAGTCAATTTGTTCAACTCCTCGTCCCACAATTCTACATCTGTTACGCGTAGGCTTCAGATAATCAGGCTTCTCATTATTCCAATCTTCAGCCTGTAATTGTGATGGGAGCAAAAATTGAGTATTATCCCAGCATAAGACTTCTTTCTGAACAATTTCTTTTTCAGCGTCCCATTAGAGTGAATCACTTCAACTTCCAGAAACGGTAACCGCTCATCTTCCTCTACTTCCATCGTGAATTGAATTCTTTGATCAATCTGGTTTACAAACTTCAGAAGCTATTCCAGCTTTTTTCTTTCATGTGACTAAAGTGCAAGTAATCATCCAAGTGCCGCATGAGCATTGTCGATTGTAGTGTTGCCATCTTGAACTTCTCTTCTATTTTGTTCATACATACGTTTGCCAAAAGTGATGAGAACAGTGATCCCATATAAAGTCCAAATATTTGTTCATAGATGTTCCCGTTGAATGTAAAATATGTTGTCCTTATTGTCAAGTTGATTAGTCTTGTTAAGGACTCCCCCCTGATCCGCTGTGATTTCAACATATCTTCCTCTCGGTCCAGAAATTCCAGCAGGGCTGTTAGTGCATTTTCTTCAGAGATATTTGTATACCTGGATTCCACATCGAAACTTAAAAATAAGTCCGTTTCTTCCAGTACCATGTTCATGCGTTTTTGAGAGAATTTATATGATTACTTTACGGTGTTTGATAGCCTGTCGTTTAATTTCTTGCAATTCAAGCATGTGAACTTTGTCCATTTCTGAGTTGCTCCATACTTGTTCTTGACTATCAGTCTTAGTAGTTTGCCTTTATTGCATATCTTCGATAATCTTTAAACCGTTGGTCATCGTGCATCCTTTCTTATTATTAAATTTATGTCAATGTGTCAATTTCCCCATTCCTATACATATATTTAAGTATGTCACGTAAGATTCCATTTATCTTCATAGTTAGGTCCTTGTTTAGTATACGATATGTGGTCCTGTCTCGTAGAATATATTCCATCTTCTCGTATATCATTTTTTATCCATTATTATTTTCGCTTCTCCTTTATCCACCTTAAGTATTAACTGTTCATTAGTCTCCTGGACTTGCATATCCTGGCAAATCTGTTCCTGCTCGTCGGTTCTTGATGTGTCAAGGTCTATAGAATTTGTTCCATCTCCATTTCCCATTTTGTCTCCAATGGAATTTTTCAGAGATGATGATAACCTCCACCAAGATGTCTCCTAGAAATCTTTACTCATTTTGAAGTGAAAAGTTGAATTCTTCTTCAGGATCGTGGTTGCTTCATGATTAAGAGGAAATGATGCTAAATTCACTACTTTCTTCCGATTGTCGTGCTTATCAGTAGTTGTTGTCACCTCGAAAACTACTTCAACTGGGCGTAGTAGCTTTAACATTGGCTGTCTTATAATTCCAAAATTGTGAGATCAATTATCGTGTCATCTTGTTATCAAGTCAGAGATTCTACGTGATTTTCTGTTGGTCATACCCGGGAGTTTGTAAAAGTCTTCCGGAGTCATATCATTAAGCTACGCTAGTACTATAGACAGGCAAAGTACTGAATACAGCCTGACAAGGAAGACAATTGTAAGTCAATCTTGTCATATGACCTTTTTAAACTGTTGCCAACGTTATGGTATCACATGTGATTTCTGTGACCCTATCATTCGTATAAAGTTAATGAGTTTCTCCAGCAATCTTTTATTCAGAAACTAAGTGAGACTTATGATACGGAGAGAAATAACCAGTTGAAGTTTATCGATATTAGGTCGAAGTTCCGGCGTGATATGGCCATGCTCCTGATTCCGGAAGACTTTCAAGAACTCTTAAGTATGACCGACAGACTAGAAACGAGATTATTTGGCAGGCAACAGAAAGAATGGCATCGTACGGTGAAAACACAAGGATGCGGAAGATTAGGTGAGGCCATTGACATATTTGAGGAAAAATATATAATGGACACGAGATTGTAGTAAGGCAGAGTTCGCGATAACATTACTTACCACATAAGCAAATTTTGGCAAAACAAGAATACAGCAAGGCCAGTAAAAGAAGACGCCTGGATCAAGGATGCATCGCTAACCGGAGAAAAATGGATCACGATGAGAATAGAGAGGGATAGAGATTATTGGAAATCGAGAGATGACATTACCAGTGAGTGGTATCTGTTCGAATAAACCCGCACAACTTTGAGGGCCTGGCAGTCAGGGATCTAGGCGGACGGATAAGAAAACCGTCACAGAAATGAGATGCCATGGCCAAACTGTACCAGAAATCCACTTAAGATGCCGCACACGACCAGAGATAGGAGTGCACAGTTTGCTCAGGCTACATGGCTTTAATCAAGGAGACGACGACCCGTGAAGGCAATGCCTGAAATCCCAAGCATGGAAATCAGAGCCTAAGCGCTCGGCTCGTGAGGCGACAATGTACGTGCTTCTAAGGTCTTGAAAAATGGCTTCTGTGACTGGAACAGAGTGAAATCGGTCAAGCAGGAAGAGCAGAAACGAACCTACGTAGCCATGATGGAGATCCAGATAGTAGATCCGAGTCGGATCAGCCGATCGGAGAAGAGAGTGTGGAGATGAACAGCGGGTGTGATGAGGCCACACTAAATTTGTCAAAAACTAGCACACATTTTGACGAGTGGAATGCAAACAAGTGAGAATTTGTGATAGGGTGGGAGTGTCATAGGAGGGTAATGAGTGGATAGATGGGCCAGGAAGGAAAGAGGAGTGATAGTGTAACCGCTTTCGGCAGAAATTTGGTCGAAGAAATGATTTCACTTATCTCTTTTGATGAGTTTGTAGCTTAGTGTGTTAGGATGAGACTTACTGACAATGCCGACTGCGACGCCGGCGAAGCATCTGAGAATGTACCAAGTCCAGGTTCTGATGCTGGGAATTATCATAAGTGTTCTTTGCTGTGGACTTCGGACAATGTGCCCTGACAACAAGACCAAGTTACGAAAATTCGGTCAACCCACTTTTATAAATCATAAGAAGACTGTGAACATACCCACGGCCACGACATCTTGCTCTTTGTATCTTAGCCAAAAGAATTTTGCTCTTTTTCATTAAGATCTACATAATTTTTAAAAAATGTATATTTAGACGAATTTGTCCATGTAGGGCTATAGTAAAGTTTCTAAATAATACGCTACACGCCCCGGATTGACTCCCTCTAGGGGCACTCATGAAGCCGAGTCAAGGCCAAAACTGCAGTCTACCGTTTTATATAACTACCTCTTGAATGAAAAGTTAAGTAAAATCAAATTATATCGTGAGGCCTATTCATATGAATATAGGAAAGTTCGACTATCAGACCTAGGGTGACTCGAACTCCTGTTCTAAATCTACCGGAAATTTCAAAGCCTACTAAAGTGAAATAATTTATCACCATAAAATACGACTGCTGCTCAACAGGAGTCTGATGTTGTCTTGTAAAAAATCGACCGACGAATTGCTTTATTAAACCCTTCCCCTTAAAATTGAAGTACTTTATTAAAATATACCTTCTACTAAGTATTATTAAACTATTTCAAGATTCACTATAAATTTATTAAACGATGGTTACTTGCACTATGGATTAAAATGCTATTCATGGCATCCAATCTGTCCTAATTAAGGGTAGCTAGCCGTGCTTTGGTAAAAAATGTCAAGAAGTTAGGGTTTTTACCTTTATATAAATCCAATTTAGCCTATATAGTTACTTTAACTTCGTTCTCCTAAATAGTTACGTTTGCAGAGGAACTAGTAAAAATACAGGACTCGTTTGATCTTGCTTTCACAACTTGGTCATATTGACAGGAATGTATCAAGTCTAAGGTCTGAATCTGGAAATTATAATGCGTACTATGGACTCCGGACAAGGTACGTTTTTTTAGATCTTCCTGCCAATATGGCCAAGTTGTGTAAACAAAGACAAACAACTGCTATACAACGAAATTAGACCGTGACCATACAAAAGGACACACCATCATGCTCCTTATATACTTTCTCTGCATCCTCTTCCATTCTGAAGATTGCTTGTTTAACATGCCACAAGGCGATGTTGTCTTTAAGAATGCCCACTAAAAATTCGACATAATCAAATGTTTTAACATAAATAAGCAGAATAGATCATATAAAATGTAGCTGTAAAACTATATTTAACTGAGCTCATTAATAATTTGTAGGATTTAATATATTTAGATTTTTTCCAATATTGGCTAGCGTGAAAATCAGTTGTAGGCATTGCTCGGTTGTCATTGCAGAAAATATTGAAATGCTATACAATTAGCTAGAACCTTGTCCTATCTAATCCTAGGGTCAGATCAAAATGAATCAGCTCGAAAGCTAGGACTACTCCAACATCGAGAAGGAGATCAAATTTCTCCATAAATTCACGTTAATAAAATTGTCTAAATGGGCTCTCTAACTGACCCATTTCCACAAGCATTTAAAGTGGCAAACCTTAAAGAATGACATTTATCCACAATAACCCAAATATCAGTAGAAAATCTCGACTCCTGATTGACACCTAATAAACACTTGACCTGCTTTAATTATCGTCTTCATTCGAGCAAAGTAGTATTGAGGCCCTGAAGCTGCAGACTCCAAAACGTTTGGATTCGCTAGCACAATATATCATTGAGTTTTTCAGTAACTAGGTTTACTTTATCCCTTATTTGGACAAAGTCTGTCAAATGGCAAAAGATAGCTCAACACGGGTTCATCGGTGTTGCAGGAGGGTGAGTTGAGGAATTCAGCATACAATCCAACGTTCTTTAATCAAAGGAAATCCTTATTCAGTTATCCTTAGGACAAATGAATAAATTTTCTCCAACCAAGTTCTCCTTCAAAATGTGAATTCAGTCACATACCGGAATATTTTGCTATTCTCCCCCTTCTGAGCCCTACCTAGTAGTTTCCCATGACTGAGAAAGGCGCGTGCTGATGAATTATCAGACAAGAAAAACTCATGCATGTCTTGCGTCTTCGTCTCCGAATTCCTAAATAAGCGCCTGGTTTTTTTGCCATACCTGGTGTCTGCTATATGGGTAATGTCGTTATTGGAAATCGTCATCACTCTGAGAGATGGTTACGAGATTTCCGCACCCCTCAATTGTTGCAGATTTGGTCTCTGATCTGTAGCTTTTCTATCCGATTTTCTGAAATGATTCGTGACCATTTTGTGATAATTCTAACCCTGCTGGATAAGTTGTGATAGCATGTTTTGACTTAATTCTTGACCTAATTCTGGGTCCTATGTCCTATGCCAGTCAATCACATATTTTGGGCTCTTTGCCTAACAAAGTGCTCTGTATTGAATTTGTTATGAGCCTGAATGCTCTTCCTGCTTATCAACTTCAATTGTATTTGGAAATGAAACGAGAGTAATTCTACCCTCAATCAAGTAGCACGAAAGTATGAATATTTCAATACATTCCTCTTTGCCAAACATCTTCCATGCCGGATTGCATTTCGGCATCGTCCAATCATTTAATTACCAACTCAGCGGGATTCGAACACTGAAATTGAGGGTTGAGGGGTAAACAAACCACTCCTAAGTCATGCTTGTGGAAATGGGTCAGTTAGAGAGCCCATTTAGACAATTTTATTAACGTGAAATTATAAAGAAATTTGATCTCCTTCTCGTTGTTGGAGTAGTCCTACCTTTCGGGCTGATTCATTTTGATCTGACCCTAGGATTAGATAGGACAAGGTGCTCGCTAATTGTATAGAATTGTGATATTTTCTGCAATGACAACCCCTAAGGCAGGCCACGCTTATTTTGGCGATAAGAAAAAAGAAATATATCTTTTTACTGACCTAATCTGGTGCTAAATTTTGTTATTATATGCAATCAGGCGTCTTTTATAGCAAACTGGATACCCTAGATACTGATTTTGCTACTACTAACAATTTTACTTTAGTAGGGAAGCCATACTTGACGTGTAGTATAACGAGGCTAAGTTCGTGTGGCTTTGGAAGAAGTGTGTTTGCAAGTGAGGAAAGATCAAATCTTTTGTCCAGTCTGGATGAAAACGACTAATTAAGATGCATGGTTTAATAAAATACAATCTAAAGGCCAGATCTTCTCTTCACTGTAGTGTAGGAAGGGTCCCTAGCAATTCAGTACAAGAACGGGTCAAAATATTAGACCTCTACCACTCGAGATCTTTGATAAATCCCGCCAATTTCAGCCTCAGCTAGTTTATGAGTTGGGTGCAAAGAAGCCTCTAAAGCTAGTTTTACTACATACTTTATAACACCTACTTTGTCGATAGATGTTACAATCCTGAATAGGCGAGACTCATGCCTGCAGTCGATAGGCAAAAGAAGAAAGATTTGGCAGATTATTTCCTTTGGTCCATTGCAATGGTCAGACTAAGTCTTCTGATTGATGCCTGTCACTTCATCCAAGAGAATGCTTTGCATAATTATACTAATTATCTCAAAGATCCCGGACTCTCTGGGAAGACTGATCGAACTTAGCGCATTCTCAAGACACTTCGTCATACATTGACCTTTCTAAGGCCTCCTTTCCATCACGTCTGTATGCAAGCGATCATATTCTTGTTTGGTAACCTAAAAACGTGCATCCAATATGTTTTGCTATACAAGCCAGATGCTGCTGTCTGTAAGAATGATCCCATAAATTGTTCTGATTATTAGAATAAAGTGCAATTCCGTCCTTACCAATTCGCCACAGTACCACGGATGTCTGGAAGTCACGGATTATGCATGACTTTGATTGTGAGCCATGCCTCTCCAATATCAAATATTCAGAGTAGGATTACCGATGAAGATAAACTTTTATTTGCAATTACAATTGATTCCATTAAGTATATTCATATTGATGGAGCTTCGATGCTATCCACATATCTTGAATAATAATTAAATTCCACCTGGGTTGCATAACGTGTTAAAGCACTTACAGTTGAATTTTACCAAAATGGTATGAATAGGATGTGTAGACTAGGTTGTAAAGTGTGTTCAAACCCCAGTTTTTAATCAGGTTAAAGGTACTAATGAGACTATGAGGAAAGTTCTAAACTTCAATCAACCCTGGATAAGACCACCTTTTAGGAGGCCTCGTAAGGCCCACTAATTCAATTGTAGGGAAAACACACCTTATTCAGTATCACCTGATAATGGTGGCGAGGGCTAGACAGCTCATGAATTTGTAGATTGAAGTCTTGTGTAAGCCATAAATCGCAACTTTCTAAGATGATATTTCCTATGAAATCATCATTTCTTTTGTTGATGTCATTCGATGAAGAAATATAAGATAGATTTCTAAGCCGCCAGATGTATCTTAACAAATTCAATGGACCTAATGGTTTATCATGTCACAACTAACCTATGCATTATTGTTTAGTGTATAGCCAATAGATAAATTTATCTCACTTATTCTTTGTACGAGTTGATCCAAAGTCTGGATATTTCTCGTGTCTTAAAAGTGTTGAAAGTGTGTCTTGAATTCATGAACTGGTTTCGCCAGAGCTATCACAGGATAAAACGTATCTCTTAGGCATGCTTATTCTAGACTGAGTTTAATACTTCCGTTTCAGGACAGTATTAGCCTATCTCAGACAGAAGATTGATACGGAATCCCGCCAAGTCGTTTCACCGAATCGTCTAAGGCAAAGGACAGGCAATAAGCTGTCCGAGTCAACTTTCGTCATACCAAATCCGGTTGAATTGGAGTCGAATATGTTGCCATATAAGTGAAATGAGTGTGTTGCGTTATGTCGCACTCTGGTGTGAGTCGCTCCTGGACCTAACTATGCCTCACAGTGGCAAAGCAGACGAGCAATGAAACCCTGCAACAAAATAGAATCACTAGACCACTACTTTTCAGCCAACCTACAAGGCTTGACTCGATTCCTTTCATCAAGTTTGCGAAACTTGTTCTAGTAACACCTCGTCTACGGACTCTTCCTCAAAATTGTTTGCTTTACTAATTGTATTGTTCCGAATATGCATGTTATACGCTTGAATAAGAACTTTACTCACTCTAGGCCACTCGATCTGAGGTGGGGAATGATAGTCGAATTGGCCCAAAAATGACAATGCCATTAAATGTCACCTTAACTTTGTCTCCAGAAGCCTTTTCTCAGTCAGGATGCGGGCACCTTCGACATCGTCTTGGTCTTATCAGAACTACCAGGTTGGATTCGAAACCGGTTTGTGTGTTTGAAGTAGAGACACGTCACTATCCGCTTCGTGGCCACGAGTACCGGCGGATAGCAAGGCCGACATTAAAATGTGACATTAAACATAAGCCAGACCTTTGGCGGATGAGATTTTATGGTGGGATTTTCAATAAGGCCATTCTATGCTGGCCATAAAAATTGACGATGTTGATTAGCTTCAATGTGAGTAGTTTTATAGAATATCAGCAATACTTAAAGACACTCTAGGTTGCTTACGGCGAGTTAAGCCCCGACAGCTGAATTTTCCCACAATTCAGTGAGAATGTCTCAGCTTCTTATCCCAGAATTACCGATA
>CAAALY010244215.1:0-14170 GCA_900617795.1 Protopolystoma xenopodis
TGCCGATCAGTAATATGCCACTTGAGAGTACAGATTTTTGGTCTTGCTTAGGGAGACTTGAAGCAGAGTATAGAACAGAACGCTTTGAGTAGCACAGGCATGGTTGAAATGGTATTGTAACTTCGCTGAATAAAGGGAGCTAAGAGACGGATCCTACGGGGCAATAATAAGACTGATAGGATGTAGATGAAGAGGATTGCGGGATAAAATGGCATACCTAGATCAACCTACCCAGCCTTGTGTTGAATTGACCTCCTTTTCACAACTTTGTCGGGGTAAACAGGGAGACCTTATGGAACGTAACTAGTCCTGATTTCTCTGTCATAATATTCGTGCTGATTTCCAGCATCAGACCTTCGATTTGGTACATTTCCGGCACATACTTCACTTGCCTCTTGGACGAGTTATAGTGTGATGCTAAGACTGGCAGAGGTCACTGACGGTGTTGACTGCGATGCCGGCGAATCCATGGTCCGACGCTGGAAATTATCAAGCATTCTATGGGCTCCGGACAAGGTGCGTTCCTCTATGTCACCCTAAAAATACGAAAAAGGTCAAACAACTTCTATTTGACGAACGAAGACCTCGACCACACTGAGGACAATATCATTTTGGTATTTTTACGTTCAATTATATTACATTTTTTCCCACAGGTATTTATCCTATCCTCAATTTTTACGATCTCCAACTCCTTTTTGACAATTTATTCCTTGGAGCCTATCTTGCGGCTGATAGATAAAAGCCTGGATAATGTGGTGTTGAGGCTTTTATAGATCAGAAGATGAACATGACTAGTTTGTAGAAATATAATTGAAGTCTATATGTGTACGTGATAACGTTGGATGAGCAATCATTGCTTCCACAAAACACGTGTAGTCTTGCAGCTACCGATTCATCGAAACGGGAGCTGAAAGATTTCGTTTATGCGAATGTCGGTTTCTTATTGGTGCGAAGATGTCGTCGGATAAGTCTAAAGATCACCTTGGTACAGTGACGAGATTTGATTGATTAACGCTATGACATTTCAGCTCACAACTAACGACAAGTGCTCTTTATTTAACGTGAGCGTTTGCGGAAAGCTGAAAATGGTATTTTTCGAAATTAATCATTATAGTGGGAAAGAAAAGGGATAATTGACTACACACTTACAGTTCATTGAGGTGTAACATTTAATCAAATGACCTCTGACAATTTTTTAATCCTCATCAGAGGAGCTTTAGAAATTCTATTTATTAGCCAGGTTACATAGTATTGCACTTTTTAATGTTATTAATTTATTACTTACTCGGGATAACTACTCAGTAGCCTGATTTGTTTTCATTTTATAATGCCAGCGATCTGTTTAGGTAATTCTTATAATCAGAACTTCGGAATAAAATTTTGTAGTAATTTGAAATACAAATATGAATAATTTCACCTTACCAATTTAAATATTTATCTAAACTAACTATCTATTGAAATGTTTGATTATTGAAATAAGTAAAAATTGAAGCTTAGATGAGGATGCCTCAAAGCGATATACTTTTTTTATTGTATTCTATAATTTACTTAGATGGAATCCATCTTGCCCTGGTCAGCTCTTCAAACCATCCTAATGGTATTATTTCGAAATGCTTAGTTATTCTGGGCTGTTATGACTTTGATTTTGGAACGCCTATAATTGCGAATTAGAGATCAAAGAGTTAGCGGTTTAATTGGGCTTCTCAACGCATACGCTTATGAATTTATAATAAATTCCTTTTTGTCCTTGACCCGCTTATATTCCGATGTCTATTTAGATCTGAGTTCCGTCCTCTTATTCAGTGCTGTTGCTGACGGATCTGTTCTCCGAGATAAGTGAGTGTATATTATATTTAACTGAAAATTCAACATATCTCTTAATGTTCATTGTTTCCTGTTAAAGTATAGCATCAATACAGCTCATATTCTGTGATCTGCTTATAGTTTCTAACCTATTTCAACCCAGTTAAAGAAGCCTGGTTCTTGTTCAATGATGGTAGATTAATTTTTAGAATCTACATTAAGAATGGTTTGGAACTCTTAATTTATTATCTATAATCGTTTTTCGTTCTTGTCAAACGCTACATAAACATCTATCTTAGACTTCGAGCCTTGCTTCAACATACCCTTTGGCTTTACTTCACTACTTTAAGTATTGCCTTGTTTCTTATGTAGAAATCATTCTCTTTTAACATACCTTCATTACTATGGATCATAGAAAAGTCACGCATTAGGAATTTTTGAAAATGTTTTTATGCTCGGAAATAAACAATGTTCTAGTTTGTCGAATATGGCTTAACCTTTAGTTTGACCATGCTTCTTTTTGTTGATTTATTCCTTTTTTATCATGACCTTATATTTGGACCTTTGTTACTGCTTGATATGTTATGCGACCTTATTTTATAGCAAAATATGATCTCGTCATTCCACCGGAAATTGTTTATTTTTCTGTTATTATTCCTCTTTAGCCCTTGGCCTTGACGACTGAGAGCCTAAGTCAAAGTCAAGGGTCATTTTATTTCAGTTTTAGGTGAATCTTCCCAGCACGTCTCTTTATAATAGATTCTAGTGAAACTGGCTTGGGCGGAGTTTGTGGGCAAAACTAGCGGTAACTCAGTCGGTGGCTCGAGCATGTTTTTAAAAGTCTCTCAAGATAGGCCAACGCGCTTCTAAGAGAATGAATTTTGTCTGCATGTTGTCACAATGATATTGCTAAGAACTCCAGTTAAAATAAACTACCATTTTTATCTAATGAGTAGAGTTTATTGGGGAGTAGGAGCGAGATAGAATAAGAGTAGGTTGCGCCACCAGTCTAATAAACCACAAATGGCATTGAACGACTTGTATATAATATCAGCCCTTCTATTTTATTACCTTAAATGACCTTTTATTGTCTTCACTTTTGTGACGGAGTCATCTTTTTACTCTCAAACTGAAATCAGCATCATCTTTGAGGCTCGATGTCATCGATATTTTATTATGCGATTTATCAGTGGATGGCATCATTAAGCTCTAAACCTAATATAAATTACATTGAGTATTAGGACTTTTACTATTCACATCTTATTAAAAAAGCCTGTGTTTTTAATTCTCTTGTATGCACTAATTAATCCTCAAAGTCTAAATAGGTTAAAGGAAACAGAATAAGGTTCATGCACTAATGGAACTGTTAGTGAAGCTGTCTCTATCCATTATTCATCTTTTTAAACAAGAAGTCAATAAAGCGTGTCGTTTTACCTTGATTTGATTTAGATGACAGGCTTTTACTCCTGCCGGGATCTTTCTAGATAACTTAGTGCTTTATCAAACTTTTATTTTCGTTGCATTTAACTCATTGTCACATCAAACCTTGTAAGGTAGCAAGACTGTTTTAACCACTCCACTTTTCATTCGCCATCCCAAAACAAGGCAGCCTAATTGCTCCTAATCGACAGTGATTGTGACATGAAATCACCTATTTTAATCGAGGATATGAATACCAAGATGGTGTGGCCTTTTGTGTGGTCGCAGTCTCCTTTCGTTGTATAGAAGTTGTTTGACGTTATTTTCGCAACTTGGTCATATTGGCAGGAAGAACTAAAGGAAGGCACCTTGTCCGGAGTCCAGAGTATGCATGATCATTTCCAGAGTCGGACTGTGGACTTGATACATTCCAAGACGTTTCACCAGCATCGTCAGTGAGTCTTGCCAGTCTTAGCACCACACTACTACTCGACAAAGAGACAAATTAAGTTGATCCTTTGACCAATTGTGTGCAAAACATTTATGATATCTCTACTTCTGTCCACGGTCCGACTCTGGAAATTATCATGCACACCATGGACTCCGAACAAGATGCGTCTTCCTGCCAATATGACCAAGTTGCGAGAACAATGTCAAACAATTTATATAGAACGAAAAGATACCGTGATCATACAAAAGACTATACCATCCTGGTCTTCATAGCTTATGCTTTATTGTTATGATCTCGCCAATCAATCCTAATTCCATGTAAATAATGCCAAATTTGTAGTTAATTTTTAGATTCGCCAATGAGATGCCTGAATATCAGTCACATCTCACTTTCTCCAGGCCTTTTAGATAAAGTTTTGGTTCGGCCTTGCTCTTGCAACCTCATCAACTCGTCAGAAAGACCTTGTGGAACGTACTTAGTCTCGTGTCTTCTGCCATAATATTCGTGATTTCCACCATTGGACCATTGAATTGCTACATTCCCAGACGTTTCGCTGGCATCGCCAGTGAGAGGCGCCATCGTACAAATAACGACTTTCATTATTTGTAACTCTGTCTTTACAATGGGACCTCTCACTGGCGATGCCGGCGAAACGTTTGGGAATGTACTAGGTCAGCGGTCTAATTCTGGAAATCACGAATACTATGGCAGAGGACACGGGGCTAGGTGCCTTTCACAAGGTCTCCTTGACGCTCCTACCAATTCGGGGAAGCAAAATCGGGCCATCATTACAAAGCTAGTGACTGCGACCAAACAGAAGGCCACTCCATCTTGCCCTTATATATACGATTCTTAAATGAAGATTTAAAATAATTTCGTCTGTCATTCAAAAACTCGTCAGCAAAGTTAGATTTATTCCTATTCATCGGGTTTCATTTCTGAATAGGCTTCTATCTTGAATAGGAACTGTTCTCTTCCTTAATTCTAAAAAGTGTTGAAGAACTGGTTATTGAATTTTCCCACTATCCTTTGAATAGGCTTTATGTTTATTTTTGACATTAGTTGATTTGAAAGTTCTTAAAAAAACGATTATTTTCCTTTCTCTGCTAACGTCTACCTCATAATACTTTTCAACTGGCCAACCAGGATATTTTGTTGGGCTAGCTTATTACAGTCATTGATTTGCATTTTTTGGTGGATACTCAGAGGTTTTACATTTTACATTGTCTTTTTACTTTTTCCTATTTCAGTTGTTAACAGACAGTGTTCTTAATTCTCTATAAGCTTCACATTTGTTTATCTTCTCATATCCTATCTTCTCGCATGTTTGCCATTTATCTTCCACATTGTGGATTTTTACTATTTACTATAAAGTAACTAACTTACATTTGCATATGTCTCATTAAATGTTGGTTTTACTCAATAAGCTACGTCCTCAAGTTCTTTTCAGGCTTTGCTTTCACTCCTAAACGTCATTTTAATAGATATTTTGCGTGTGATTACATGTTTTCTGAATATGATAAAAGGAAAACTTTTAACTTTCAGCTTTTTGCCTCTAAAATAACTTTTGTGACCCCAAGCCTTGACGCTAAAAATATTCTAAAGACACTTAACTCTTATACTTGATCGATTTGTAGTCTCGAGAGCCTATTTATAAAAAACAAGCTTTTTCATTTCAGCTATTTTACTAAGTTTGGGCTTCTGCCGTGCAGCTTTCATGAGGTGGCTGCCCCATCAATTATTGTTATTTTTAATCAGTATGTGAAATGCGGCATCTAACTTTAGGCGCATGCCAGCTTCTATTTTACTTTCTCACTATGCTTCTTTGTCTTACTCGCAACCCTGGCTTTTTCCTGCATTTAAGGCATCACATTCATTCGCAACAACTCAAATTGCACTTTTCGATGTTTTTAAAAAAAAACATTATTAGCAGGTTTATCGCATCCATTTTATCGTTTTGTTTGCTTGCCGACGTATGTTAACTTTCACATATGGTTGCATACTTTTTCCCCATTTGGCTCAGGATTATTTTATACAAATGGGGTCAAATCGCTTAGTAAACTGTTTAAAACTTCGTCATCCATACTTTTATATTTACTTTATCCCGAATACTATATAAAAATCTGCATACCTGTCCAGAAAAAATCAAATATACAAACTAGGCCATATAGGTTATATGTAAGGTTGTTTTTTCTAGCTTATCCACCTGTCCTTTTGTTTTCTAGTCTGGCTCCTTTACCATTAGGGGGGTTTATGTTTAATCCCTAATCCTTTGATATTACTTATGGGCATGGTATATACAAATTATTTAGATTGTTTTCGCTTATAACTTTAACAAACTTAGCAGCTGCTTCATCCACATATTTTTTTGAAGGAATCTGACCTCAATAATAATCCAATGAATTCAGCCGGCACGATCTGATTTTTGACTTTATGCTATAATAAACTCAATGGTTATATCTTTGTGTTCCTTTTCTTTACTCTAATATCGGACATTTTTTAATTTTACTTTCTTCGAGCTCATATGATTGATTTTACTGTTGTACATGCTTGTCTGCGCTTTCATTTTATGTAGCTTTTATCTTCTCCCTGGCAGTATCTGGTTCTGTCCAAGCAGTTTTGCTTTTTTGACTGATCTATCTATCTATCTATTTTCGCTAAAAATTCTTTTTATAAAAAGTGTATGTGTGTGCACTATATTTCATTTAAAAACGATAAAATAACCAAATATTATAGCCTGATTACTTTTTCGATTACTATTCACATTTCGAACTCCATAGGATGCAGGATGTTACTTTTGATAATAAATTTTTCGTATTTACTAACTATTTTTAGGTTACTTTCTCAGTTTTCATGTTTCACATGGATAAGACGCATGCATGCATTTATGGGATTTTCATCCTTGCATAATATGAGTTTTAAAATTATATTAGTAGAAGACGAATTTAAGCGTTAGAAATGCAAAAAATGTTATTGAACTATATTTGAGTAGAGTCCAACTTTATAGTAACTTCAATCGCTTCATTGTACTTTTGCTTGAATATAAGAATACATTTGAAATAAAAATCATTTGATTTCGTGATGAGAAACTAGTCTTTAAACTCATTTTGTTTGTCAGTTGTTAACTACGCTGGTGTTAGACTGACTGATAATTAATTGTCCATGACCAACTGGGGCAATGACTTGTCTTGACATTTAAATTTATTATAATATTCTATGTGATTGTACAATAATTATGTACTTTGCAGACATTAATTTACATTGAGCTCCCATTAATCGTGAAATAACTAAATACTCAACTTTACATGATTTATTTTTTATTTTCCACAAACCAAAGTTATGTTTTGGCCTGCAATTGACGAAGCTTATTTAATATGTTCGTTTACTGCAAACTTTTATGCCCGTTTCTACAATATATGTCTTACGAACAGTTCAACGAGTTTCTTTGTTTCGGATTAGTATTGTCCTATAGTCCTTTTTCAAGCTCTTCAATGATTCTAGGGGTTTAGCACTTGTTTCGCAAATGCCAAATATCTACATCCTCTAATATCTATTTATTTACTTTAAGTCTCGTTATTTTTTGCGCTTGATCTGTTAGTTTACCAACTGCATTCGATTTTATGAGATATTAAGATGATATTTCTCTTTCCATTATGATACGATTAGAAGGCCTCATGCGATTGATTTTCATTTAGGTTCGCCTTTTACACGGCTTTCTTATCCATACTTACTTTCTGTATAGTATTTTAATCCCATTTCTTTTATTATATTAATTTTTCTCTATAATCTCTTCCTTCTCTATTATGCTCAGTCTTATGAAGCCTTTGAGCACCAGTGTCAACATTTATCCTATGAAAATAACGTGAAAACTCTTACTTAATATCTTTCTTTACTACTTTTGGGCTCGTATACGTCTATGACGATAAACTTAAATAATTGACGCCTTTTCAAAAAGTTCCTCGGTTAAATTAATTTTTGGCTTTTTCTATTTCATTCTTTTTAGGATTTAAATTTGGTGAAAACGATTGTTTTTTCAAAGAGGCTTGTGGGTCCTAGGCAGTGCCTAAGGTTTCTTGAGTAAAATTTTGATAGCCTCCCATTTTATATCAGCACTGCTCCTTTTCCATTTTTACAAAAGGATTTCTTTCATAAACTTGACTACTGAGACTTTCTTCATGTTACTCTATTACATTAAAGCTATTAGGTCTCCATGACTTCCTTCAATTCACTTTCATATACATTCTTAAATCTCATGGATTTACTTCCCACTGACACTATTCGGCTCGGATGTAGATGATCTTTGGGATACCCCCTGAATATATTTTCGAACATACTATATTTTTTAGTTTGGCATATCTAATCGCCACTTTTTATCTTAAAATATGAAGATGCTTATATCTTCCTTTACATATTTTTGTCTGTTTTTGATAGGAATGACTAGTCCTTAAGAGATTATTTCTAATTGCGCTTTCTTGCCGTCCAAGTTTGTGTGCGAGTAACCATTCAGAGATATAGTTCTCCTGCAACTAGTGCGGCTACTACTGCGCGCTACGTTCTCTAGTTTTTGTGATATTATTTACTTTTCCTTATCGAACATGATCATTAGATGCATTTAGCACTTTTTTAAATTGTCGGATCTTGTCATGAAAGACATCTTACTTCATGCATTCATCTTGCATAATAATCACATGAAATTTTGCTATTATTCTCTGCCCCTATTTTTACTACTGCCATCCCTCGTGGAGAAGAATGATATCACCAATTCGAGCGAATTTAGAGGATCTTGTATTATCTTGTTCCGACCTTCACATTGAGTTATACTTCATCGTTTCGCTATCCCTTTCGCGTAGAAACCTAGTATAAAGGTCATTATATTAGCGATTCGAAAAGTGGCAATTGCAATGATGCTAAAAGTGTCCATTGCCCTGATAATTGAGAATCTTGTTTCATTATTGGTTGTTCATGGTATATGGAGTTACCGTTGATCTAGCCACAACGAATATAAGTGAAGACATGTCTTTGTCCCTGAATTTCAGTCTTTCCTGTTTTACAACGTTGGTCAAAGGCCAGGATAATGTGACAACCACATATAAGCCGATGTCATTGGTCATGCGCCTACAGACAACAAATCAGCTGTATTTATCGATTTTTAGTATATAATATTTTTTTTTTCTTTGGGGTTTTAGCCGAGGCACATTTCACAATTGGACTGGCTAATTTGGCCGCCTTTTGTCTTACGCCGGCCTCGTTGCCCTGTTAAAATTTTGCAAATTTCCCAACATATCGGCATTTCTTTCCGTTCCTGTTAGTAGAAAGGTTTCATTGTATCACATCATTCTGGCTTCTATGAATAACTTTTTAAATACTCATTTTATTACCTCTTTGTTCTCCCAATTCCGAATATGCACATATTTATCCGCTTGCCTCTTTTTTTATAGTATACTTGTTTGGCTATTTTGACCCCACAAAGCAAGTCTAGTATTTCAAAGCCAATTGCATGAACTAGTTTTTTTCGGATTTGCCTTTTGGCACGCCGTCTTTTTTAAAACTTTCTGATGGGAAGTATTCATCGTCGGTGATAAATGTCTTTGCCCCTCTTCATTGAGCCTAGAACAAGGACTTGGATATATTTTTAATCAGGTGTGGCCTCTCTCTCTCCGGTTGTAATTGTTAGCAACTTTTCCCGTTAGTTTGACCGTCAAGTAAACATTTTATATTATTCACTCTAGCCTGTATTTTAGCCAACGCCCTATTCTTACCTGTAATACTCTCCTCTTTTTGCCTAAGGTATCTCTGATTTTCTGAGACACTCTTCTCCCTGGACATAGTTATTTTCCCTTTAACTCTTATCTCTTTGAATCAATATGTGATAAGTAGAAAATCGTAATGACTGCATCTATTCGTTGTTTCTGTTACCTTTTACCGCCATTTGGACAACTTTGAGGTTCTTTTCGGGACAGTGTTTATATATGGGGTCATCTTTCCCACAAAGGCCAAGCCCTTAATTTAATAGTATGCTATATTTTTTCATTGTTTGCAAACTTTTAAAATATAATTTTGTTCAAAAACCTAGCATTTAAGCACTCTTTTAGATCGTAGATATGAAAACCAGAATGGTGTGCCCTTTTGGTCACAGTATCCTTCAGTTTTGCAGTGTTGACTTAACCTTGCTTTCGCAACTTGGCCGGAGCGACAGGGAGACCTTGTGGAGCGTGCCTAGTCTTGCATCCTCTGATAGAATATTCTAGATTTTCGTTCCCAGATGTTTCGCCGACATCCTCATTGAGAGACACAATCTTTATCAAAGAGTTACAATTCATCAAAGTGATAAACAAAGGCAATCCTCATGACCAATTTTCACTTCAATCGTTGTGGAATCACTCGTCACCCCTATTTTTTGTTCTACCTTCTAGTGCTGCATCTCTTTCTCTCAACCTCATTTGTTATCGTCCATTTACCTATTCAAACAATTCTGAGATCTCTTTCGCTCAGTTTGACCTAAAAGTTTGTTGATTCAAATAAATCTATTAAAGTTTAATCACTCTTAACCTCCTGTCGCCACGCTTGTCAATTGCTCCCTGTTATACACGAAAATCACTGTGTCTTACTACTTACGTGCCTTTGATTCCGGGACCCGTTTACGTCATATTCGAAGATTTAAGGTTGGTGTTTCTCATGCCTAGGCTTCAAAACCATTACTCAGATATCCTCTTTCTCATATCCACCCCTTTTTTTCCATTCTTTGGGGCCGTAGGTCTGGCTTTATTCGGAACCGCTTGTGTGAAAATTGACCGCTTTCCATCTCCACTCCTAAATAGAGTAAAGCGCACTTCTTTGGTCTCTCCCGTTGACATTCCCAGCTAATCCTGATGTTCTAGCCAGTTCTGCATGTGGTTGTTGGTTGGTAATCTCCCTAGTAAGGCGCTTACTAGTCACTTTTCACTACAGGCACACAAGAAAAATACACACAAGCACACACACACACTAGAGCCAACTGATATTTTAGTCCCTATTACGGTTACATACCCCAATTAATTTGAAATGGACATACATCATTAACATAGCACCTATAATGGTGTACAATTGGAATTTATGTGAGGTCTATTCACCTGCTGATTAAACCCAGACGAGGTCGAAACTGCAGTCTACTCTGGATGATAATGGAAACGTAGAGTCTACTCATATCATTGTGGAAAAATTGGCCTACCAGTCTTCTTATCCTAACCGAAATAGGCTGAATACATCTCATACAAATTATCTACTGGTAGCCTCGAAAATCTACTCATAAATAAAAATACGTACAATTGACATGCTTCTGGCCTTTAAGTTCCTATGCCAAAGGTGGACCCATTCCGGTACCTTTCCAAGATGATTCCAGCTTTGACTGTTCTCACTACAATCTTCTTTTCTTGACTTTCTTTTATCTCCCATCATTTTCTTTTTGGCGATGCCTCTTCCTGGCGTCCTTGGTCCAAGTGCCTTCTTTTAGCTTTCATCGCTGAGTCTCTCCACAGTACGCAAAATTATCGTTAACTCTTCTCTCTTAAAATCTTTTGTTTAAAGTTTTTGCTACAAACTCCGGAGCACTCCATTTTGCTGACTTTCCCATGTGTGGTCAAGCAGACTAGGATGGTTGTCCTTACTTTCAAGATTGTACGAATATTCAATTTCATAAGTAGTGGCCGCAGCTTCCGAGCCAATTTACCAGATGGTAGACATATCCATCATTCTGCTCTGTCCCTCTTGCTTTCCTTTCATAACTACCATGCTGTCATTGCTTACCAAGCTCTGTATATTGTGTTGCATTGTTTCTTTTGGATATCCATTTCTAAGACATTCCCTGACTTTTAGGAGTCTCCTTCTCCAGGGTGTCGTCTCTCCTTTCCAAGATTTCCAGCAGTGCTCTGAGCCATTTTTCTCCTTAAATGTTCGAATACATGCGTCGTATATCAAACTCACTAATATTTTGCTTCCCTCCAATCTCATGCTTTTGATTCTTTGCTAAAATTCATATAAATTCTTCACTGTTTTAGATGGTCTATCATTCACCTTATATATTTGAGGCTGATAAATTTCGCCTGTTTGCGTTGCTCTTTGTTTATTGACGATTATCAATCTAAGCAGTTCTCCTTTATGTATTTTCTGCAAAGTATATGCTACTGGGGCTCTTGAATCTTTTTGTAGAAGTGAATTCGTTGTCCGTTTGCCGATTTACCCGTTCGTATTCTTTCCCTTAAGCATTACTTGCCATACCCCATTGATTTTAATTGTTGGGCCTTTTGTTAATAGTCGATAAGTTGTAGTGTCACCGATAATATTTCTCATTTTCTCTATATTCTTTCCTGTCCATCACCACTTGCACCTTTGTCAGCTTGTAGAAATATTAGATTGTTTCCTTTCATTTATATATATATATGTATATAAAGTTATTATAATGATTTCCAATTTCAGCCCTTTTTAATTCTTATGGTAGCCTCAGTGATATTTATTACTTCTATCACTTTCGTGCTTGCCTTCCTTTAATTCTAAAGTGCAAAATTTAATCCTCGTAGTTTCACTGTTTAGATGGACGGAAGATAAATCGTCGTTTTATCTTCACCCCTTAGCTGGACTGAGGCTCATCATTATAGAAACTTCTTCGTTTTTACAGAGTGGTTTGACCTCGGACTGCCTATAGGTTCCATATTTATTAGGCTTCCTTCGTGCCTTTTTCCATTAGTTCTGAGGTCATATTCGGTTTTCTGTAGTTTCAGGAAATCCTTGGGAATGAGAATTTGATTCAAATCATTTCTGAGGCTAGATTTAATATATGGGAACTTACTATATGCGAAGAAAAGTTTGATTTTGAGAAGCCTCTTATTTCATAATTGTTGAGCTCGCTTTCATTTCGTGTGAAAGTGTTTGGCGAAGAAATTTGAATATCAATTCCACCAGAAGACGACTGGAAATTCCTCTTGACCAACTGTCGATTGGTTTTACTGGTACATTCATGTTGACGTTGTATATACACTACATATCTGGCCTTTTTGATGAGGTACAAAGTGATTTCATTAGTTACGGTCTTATGTCAACCTCGAAGCATGTGAGTATGTCTGTCTCTGTATGTGTACGTACCTGTTTGTGTTCGCTTATGCACGAAACCACTTTGGATGAGAACAACTTTTGGGATACAAGGAACTGTGAAATTCAATGGAAACGCCAGCACTACTCATATCAGAGGGGAAATTTTACTACCAGTCCTTCATCACATTAAACGAAATAGGGTGAATACATCTCATATTACTGCTTTACTGGTCGTCTCGAATAGTTGAGTCACCTCCTTTTTGCAGGCGGCTCAACACCGTCTCTATTCTTGAGTCTATTAATTAAGCACAAGTAATGTTTACTTATCTTCCTGTATGCCTTACATTCAATGTAAGCAGGGATGTATATAGAAAGCAAACGCATGCTGGCTTTATCCTTAACTTATCCTATCATAGTTGTAAAGCAAAGGTTGAAGTTTTAAAATCTATGATTATTCGAAGCATAAGACTAACCGATAGAGCGCATTGTGACAATGAACTGGATCGGTTAAAATTAAATTTCTTGAGAATAATTATCCCCTAGGATTGATTAAAATCAACATTAGATTAATAAACAATAGCTTTTTGAATGGTGAATACGTAAGAAGAGACAAACGTTGTCTTTACCTTCGTGCATTCTCTAAAAGGATAGGTGAACAAGTAAGGAAGTGGTGCATAAAAATCGTCTTCAGGGAAACTACGACCCTTTATTTAGCTATGCCCACTTTTAGAGGAAAGTTGATACATTATCCAGATCGAGTTGCTACAACATAATACGTTCACGTGGTTGCTTTTATGTTGGCTTTTGGGTTCAAAAATCAGAGCTGCTTGAGCACAGGCCAGAAAAGGAACACGAGATTGGATGGTCTTAAACTTATCGTTTTGCTGATTATGGCATGCTTGCGGCTAAGCGTAAAATAAAATAAGCCGTCGAAATGAACTAAAAATGGAATACATTGAATGTAAGGAATACTGCCAAGAAGATAAGGACAAATTACTAGTGCTTAATTAATAGACTAAATGATAAAGAGGGTTTTCAGCCGCCTGCAAAAAAGAGGCGACACACCTATACTTTTATTCAAACGTATGAAGACCAAGATGGTATGGCCTTTTGTGTGGTCACAGTCACCTTTTGTTGTATAGAGGTAGTTTGGCCTTGTTTTCGCAACATGATCATATTGGTAGGAAGAATTATTGAAACGCACACCAGAGGCCACAACATCTTGGTCTTCATATATTAAATAATTTCATCTTTTAATTTATAGCACTAACCGTGTCGGAATGATATTTTCTTATCAAATTGTAAAAACTAGGAGGGATGCCATGACTTTTACAACAGTTATGATGGGTCAAGTGAAGAGATTGAAATACCCTTACCTTAGATATTTCCAAGGCAATTTTCATACTTCTATAACTGTCACCATTACTTTCCAGA
>CAAALY010244216.1:0-15154 GCA_900617795.1 Protopolystoma xenopodis
CTAGCTAAATTCACATTGGTATACAGAAAGGAAATAAAAGTATACTGTTGCCAAACTTGTGAAAGTATGTAGAATAGAAGGTGATTTATTATGTCTGGTTCTCTGATTTGTGCAACTTATTTTTTACAAATCATTTTATTAAAGCGCAAAAAACTAAGCATTTTCAAAATATTAAAAAGCATAGATTTTGTGAACTTTATTTATTTTAAAATATTATTAGCCAAAAAATAATTATTATACACTTGTTTATTCGGCTACTAATTGTTTTTGATAGTTTTGATTCAAATGAAAGTGTTAAGTAAATTCTTCATTTTTACAATAAAAATAAATCATTATTCGTGCCTTAAATAAGACTTCAGGTTTACAGCTGCTCGAATATAAAGAATTATTTTGTATAAAACATGTAAATATTGTTAATTTTATTAGATCGCATTGTGTATCTATTGTTTAATTTCTCTATAAGCAATAATACATTTATATCAATGTTATTCTTACGATTCTCGAATTATCTATATTTATTAATTTAAAAATATAGTATTTTTGCACAGTTTAATATGGCATCATTACAGCTGAGGCTAGCCTATCGTTATTGTTCAGGCTTAAATCGGGATCTTCTTTGTTGATTATGACCTACTTATTCTATAATATATTATTAATTTAATATGCCGTTCTTAAAAATATGTCTTTCATATCACAAATAAGAATAGTTTTATTAGATAATCATGGAATTTTGAAACGATTTTGATATTATTATAAGGTTTTCTAAACAAGAATTATATTATATTATTATGTATTTTTTATATTATTTCTATAAAAATACTTCTATTATTCATAGTAATAGTTTTTCTCTAACTAGTATATAAAGCTTGATTAATTATTTTAATTAAATATTTGATTAATACAATAATATTTATTTTAAATACAAATTTAATTTATTTTTCTTCTAGCTATACGCTTCAATGCCTAAGAATAATAAAACTTTAATTATTTTAGGTATAACCATGTCCTAAACAATGTTCCCTAAACAAATATTTGATAAATTTACTTATATTAAGTTTAAATTTTTATGTTTAGATAAACAGCCTTGCAACGTTGCCCCATAAAGCTTAGCTTATGAATTAATTATTATTTTTCTTTGAATAGCCTAATAACACTCGAAAAAAATAGCTTTGTAATAATAAATATATAACACTACATATAGGTATAAATGTGTTAGGAATAGTTAAGCACTATTCTATTTTAGGAGAATCGGGATATAAATATGAACGATTTTGCTTAGTTTATTATAAAATGCATCTTGAAATATACCGATTACATTATCAAACGCTGTCAATCGTTAAGATCCGCTTCCCTAATTTGTTTTAAATAATTGTATAATACTGACTACGTAAAGATAAATAACTTTTTTTTTAAATTTGGCATCAATGAACTATTTTTAACTATAGCTGATTATAATCGCTTTAAACTTTTAAAGACGTTGATAATATTGTCATATCGTTTAATTGGTTATTATAAAGTTATTCATTATATAAATACTAAATACGAGCAAAATCATTAAGAATTAACTGCTTTTAACAATAAGTAACAATACCAAACCTAAGAAAATGAAATCATACAAGTAAATCGTATCATAATGATATTAAATATTTTCATTAATATTTCGATTATGTTTCTTTCCTTGATTATATTTTGTTTAGCCCTGTATTACTATAAACCAGGTCTAATATATCCAGCTACTCCTACCATTGACTTCATATTATAAGGCCCTTTTAAACCAATGTTATGTTTTTATTGTGTTATATATTGCCTTACTTATTACATTTTAATCGATATCATCTTGTTGCTATGCTAAATCGTACGCCTTGTATTTGAATAAAAGTTTAAGTTGATGCCAACCGGTAATAATTGGTCATATATTTGAGAAATACTAGATTAATGTTAATTTTATGATAGAAAAAAATTGATGATAATATTGAGAGTAATAAGTCTTTATATGAAAATAATATTGACGAAATATAATTTAAATATTGTACAATTTCTTGATGCGTTTTTTATAAATAAAAACAAAGTTAAATCCATTCTCTTGAAAAATTTTGTATAACGTATCTTTGTGTATTATTGTTTCTAGATGATTATTTCACAATTAAAGGCGTATGAAGAAGTTTTGATATCAGAAATAATTGATATTTTTTTATAATTTTGAATAAGTAGATTGATATGAATATTAAATGGCATAATTAATTAATCAAAGTCCAATGTCTTATGAAAAATTGTCGAATTTGAAACTGAAAGAAGCGGAGATCCAAAATACACTACATATTAAGCGAGTTGCATGGATAAAATAAATAATTAATATAATGCATTAGTTTAGTAAATTATAATAATATTTTAAATTTAATTGTTATTAAAACAGTATATATAGACGAACAAAGAGCCTGATCGACAAATCTAATTGATATAATTTATGAAGGCCAAGATAGTGTGCCCTCGGAATTCTTGCAATGTTATTTGATTTATATAATTGGGTTACCTTCGTTTCATAACTTTATATTGTTGTCAAGGCTGCGTAGCTGAATGCGTAAAAGTACTCCCTACATACTCATTATCATCATTGCACGTCGACATGATCCATTATAAAAAGTTTCTCCAGAATCATGGTTAGTATCATCTACCATTGTCCGCAAAAAGCTACAAACTCATCAAAAGAGACAAGTAAAGTAAATCCCTCTACCAATGTCTTTTTTAACCGTTAAAAATATTATCTCTGTTTCCATTCTGTAATGTAATGTAATAATATGGCTGCTGCGGATGATTCTTAATTGAATCAGGTACTACAAATCTGCTTAAGGCATTGCAATTTATGACTCATCGCTACTATTTGATCTCTCACAGATTAAATGATATATTAATTATGTACTTAAAGTATTAAATATAAAGCAGTATATGCAGAATTGCATTTACAGTTTTTTTCCATTAGTAAGAGAAAAGTATTTAACCTAGTTGTTAAAAAATGCTTGCCCATCTTTACATGTTATCTGTTGTTAAAAGGATTTGTTCCTGAAGTTTATATTTTACTCTGTTGCATGTTAAAAAATGCGAAAATAAATATTAATTTTACATAAAATGCCTGAAATAATATTAGTGATCTTATGGTCATTCCGTCTCTTAGTGCTATATCGTTAGAGACGAAAGTATAGCTTGAGTTTACATGTACCTATATGCTAATAGACACACTGGTAAAGACTTGCTGAGTTCTAGTCCGTCAAGCCACTTGATTGACAAAATCAGCTAACAAGAGTTTTAGCTTTTATAGTGCCTATCAAGTCGCATAACGGAGAAAAGAACACCAAGTTTTACTTTATACGGAAGCAAAGCGACTCAAGGACTGCATCAGCAGGAATGTGCCAAGATAATCAAGCTACCTCTTTTTGCAAGATTGACCTCGCGCATAACTTCCTGGGTTTTTACGCAAAAAAGGAATATGATCTAAAATAGTGTATGTATGTAAATAAATAATTATTATTAGTATCTGGTTCAACTTTAACCTTCAAGAAATATTTGTTATAGGGACCATCATTTCGAATAAAAGTGCATGATGAAGAGATTTCTTGGTCTATCTCACCAGATGAGGACGGATTAAACTCTTTGTACTGCAGTAGTTTGGCTTTATATGATATTCATGCTGACGTAGTGCACCGGATTTCCTACTTTGTTTCGGGTGAAAACGTTCTGATCTATCGTCCTTTATATGATGAACATCATCAGAGATAAGTGTTATTCTTGTAAAAGTCTTACATTAATACGAAAGCAAGGATACTATTAGGCTCTATCTTATTTTTTATATGAACTCAATAGATTAAAAAGATTAAAAATCAAAGGCCTTGATAGATCGATATAGAGTGGTTTGGTTAATTTTCTTTCATAAAAGTTCTGTTAATTTTGCTCGATTGTATGAGTATGTATATTTGTGTTTGCTAGCGTGTATATACAATAAGATTCCTTAATCACACTTATTAAAGGTTAAATTTCCAGTTTTTATTCTTGAGATTTAATGACTTAAGAAAAAATCTTTTATTAAGACTGACATACTTCATAGATTATTATGGTTGTGATAATGAAATATGAGTTTGTAAACATAATAACGAAAGCATTTGTCATACCCTTTCCGTTTAGTGTCTGCTCAGTGAATTTTCCAATTGAACGCAAATTAGACAAAAATGTTATATTATGCTCTTTGAACAAACCAGAGATTTTAGATTATAAAACCCGAGTCTTTTCTTTTCTTGAGTTAATAAACCTCGAACAAAACGTTAACCCAAATTGTTTAGTAACTTTATATCATGAATACAAATTCATATTTTATTATCTAAACCATACTTAACTACGTACCTTGACAGTCTTAGTCAAAGATTTTCTCTTGGGTTATAAGGGTTAAGGAACAGAACTGAGATTCAACTTTGAAAGGTCTGATTAAGCAACCGTATTGCATACATACTTATACAATTAAGTAAAAATAACAGAACTACTATTAAATAAAATTAACCAAACTAATCTATATAGATCTATCGAGGTTTTTACTTTTTGATCATTTGTTTCTATTGAGTATATATAAGAATTAAGAGAAAGCCTAATTGTGTTATTGCTTTAGTGTTAATGTAAGACTTTTACAGGTATGAAACCTATATCTGATAATGACTATCATATGATGGACGAAAGTCCAGCACGTTTTCACTTGAAACGAGGGAGGAAGTTTCGTTGACTGAGTCAACATGCATATCGTATAAAAACCAAAAGCTGCAGTACAACGAAATTTATCTGTCCTTATCTAGTGAGATCTACATAATAAATCTCTTTATAATGCACTTTTATTCGAAATAAATCTCCCCCAACAATATTATCTTAAGAGATTAATCAAAACCAAGTTTTTCTTCGTATTTACATAGAAAACTATAAATTTTAAAAATTTTGCAAAGACGATTTTAGTGATTTAAAAATGCTCTTAGAAACTATAAAACTTACGAACTTGTAGTTAGATAACTAAGACGAATGATAAATACGACCATCAAAGAAATTCGGCTGAAACAAAAATGTACTAGAAATATACTTAAGATGACTAGGTATTAACGTTCATAGTTTGTTCAGACAACATGCAGTGCTTGATGTGTGTCAAGCCCTAGGCTTGGTGATGCTGCATTTATAGTACTTCAAAGGTGCTAAAAATATCGAATTAAATAAACTGCATACTAGAAAACAAAGTTATAGATATAACATTACATTTCCGGAAATAATAATAGGGTACGCGAGAGTATTAGGCTATTAATAATGATTATCTAAGGGTGTCGTGAAATTGAATAAATAAATTAGAGTGTAGCTAAGCACTTTTAATGAAATAGCATAGAATACTTGTTAAGTATTTAACAATAAAATTGATTTTAATCTCTAGCTTGCACACAATTCTCTATTAGATCTAATGATCTTTATTTAGCTAAGCTAAGGCATATTTTTATAATTTTCCTATGATTTATATTACCCATGAATACACTAGGCAAAAACTTTTGATTGTTTTGTATGACAAATTATTTGAGAGCACAATTTTTATTGTTATTGACAAGATTATTTCTCATAATTTATTAGCTAAATAAATATTCATTTATTCTCTAATTGCTATTTGTATTTAAATTAACCATAGATCTTATGCTCTTATTTAAGGTAACTGATTGACACTGCACTAGAAATTAGCCAAATCATTTACTTAAATAGCATTAGTTAACTTGTCATTGAACATTAAAAATCATAGGTTTTTGGTTTATTAAAATCTTTTCACATCTACTTACTAATGTGCAGCATTGATTGCACAAATGTGCGTTTATCCATTTATATGTACGCATAGAACTGACAGCATTAATTTACTATAGCATCAAATTTAAATATCATTCATCATGATCTTTGATATCCAATTGATTGACAATAATCCTCAGTTCATGATATTTTATATTCTCTTATAACAGTTGATCCCGTTAGCTCGATCCAAAAATATTTTTAAAAGAAATGGATTTTTAATTAGCCTTAAATTTTCAAAAGCTAATTTTATGATTTAATATAATCAGTTTTTTAAATATATTTATAAATTTTTCGTAGACAGCAGATAAATAGGCATATTTATTAATTAATTTAAGTTAGCTTATATTGTATGTGTTTAATCAAAAGCAAACATAGCTAATGTTCAAAGCCTTTCGAATTAATATTCAGATGTTGAATACAATTTTAAGGAAAATAATCAGAGCAACAATCTATACATAAAAAATATCATTTTTTATTGCAATTCGAATAGTAAGATGGCTTTATGCGCAAAAATTCTGTTTCAAGCTATTAATATAACGATATAGACTCTTTAATGACTTTTTTACCAACATAGTTATTATCAGTATACATACAAACACGAATTCCCTGATTTTAAAAATGTATTCAATAACTGAAACAATGTTACCTAAAGCAAACCTTTTTTGGGAAATTTTGACAGTCAGACTAGTAATATCCACATAAATTAACTTTCATAATAATTGCCTTATCCTTCGTAGGATATATTTTCATGCGTATTTAATGGCTAAAAAAATAAAGTTAATGATATCGTTAAATATACTAGGTAAGATATGATCAATTTAATATGGCCTAGGCATAACATATTATCATGTAATTGAGATAGGGAATCTATGTTTATTGTATATAATATAATTTATAGTACGCATTCGTCAATATGTGTTTGATTAAATCAAATAAGATAAGTCTTTTATAGATAACCTCTGAGTAGATGTAACAATATTGGAATAAATTTAGTTATTTTCTTAATGCTACTAACCTTTAACTGCAAATGACGCTTTGGTCTATTCTAAATCTATAAATTAAGAATTGCTTAGCAGTTAGCTTAGAAAAATAATTAAAAAAAATTGGTTAAACCAATTTGAAGATTAAACATGAAACGAAAGACTAATTTTTCAAATAACTAGTCGAATACGGTAACTAAAATATTTAAATGTTATCTTTATTTTGCTATAGTATATAAAAATTTTTTTAATCATTTTACAGTTTTTAAACTAACAGTTCCTTGTATTTTGGAGTAATTAAATCATGATTCATAATAATAAAAGCATTCGGACATTTAAAATCAATTTAGTTAATTTATGTATCCCTTATGATATTAGATATTAAAAGTAAAAAAATAATGGCAACTGGAAAATTTTCCAACGTTTAGCTAGTAAGTATTTGTGAAGATAATAGGAGAAAAATATATTCACAGGAAATATGTAAATAATTCGGAGATTTTTTAATAGCTGATTATTTTATTATACCTAAGCTTAGTCGTATTTTTGCTCTGTTAAAAATATAAAATAAATATATACCTTTATTATGATTAAGAAGATCAGTGCTTAAGCTAAATTCAGATTATTATAATTATAAATAAAATATATAAAAATAATGCAGTTACAATTTTAGAAGGCCTATCAGATTTTAACATCAATAAAAATAAATTTAAAAAAAGCAGAGTTCAAAAAAGTAATATGTAAATTTTATAAATTATAAAAATATTTTTTTTTTCATTAAAAATTTCTAGTAATAGGAAGCGAGAATTTGCTTGTATAATTCGTGGCTATATACAATTAGTTGATTAAATATTAGTATGAATACAAATGCCTTTTATGATATGATTTTTCTCCTAACGTTTTTTGCAATACTAGATACGTTTAATATCTTCCAAGTTAAGGTAAAATAAGCAAATTAAACATTCTCAAACTCTAATTTATATAGAATTCTTATTAAAATATAGGGTTATGAAAAAATTTGATAATATAAGATATATATGTTAATAAAATCATTTATACAGACGTTATGAGTTGGAGAATTAACAAAAAAATAAATTGCAATATATATGCTAGCTGCTTTATTAATGAAAAATTCGCATTAGAGTTGAATGACAATTACATTCTTATTTAATGAAAATCAGGAATTCTTTCATGTATGATGATAACTTAAAAAAGCTTACCCTCAAATGCTAAAAAACTCTATAAATAAGAATTACAAGGTAAAGAAAATAAAATATCCATTTTTTTATAAATAAAGATAATAATTGCGCTTTGATAAGATTTTAGATAAACAAGACTAATTACTGATAATTCTATTGATTAGACAGCTATAAATTTCCTTTTCTTTTAAATATATTAATAAATATGTAAACACGCTATGAATATATTAAGCAGTTTTTCACAAATATTTTAAGATTTTGCTTCTTTATTTCTATATCATTAAAACAAAAAACGAAAAACATCTGCATTTTGTAAATAATAACCTTATAAATGAATAATAGACTGGCTAAAAGTATTGCGATAAAAATAAAAGTTAATCGTTTTGCTGTACTCAAATTAATATGGTCTATTCATATATATCTGTATAGGAAATTAAATATATTTCAAGCAATAAATATATACATTAACTTGTATATTTTATCAATTAAATAGTAGTGATATACCTCCACCACTATATATAAAAAATAAAAATCGTATGATAATTTATTGAGATTTTTTACAATTTATTAATCAATATAATATTTAAATATTGGATTATTTTATTCTACTTCTAACTTTCTGCTTTTAATATATAACTAAGCATATATTTTAAGAGTTAATTTATTTTTGTTTCAATGATATCTGTATACTCCATTTTTTTATGTAAATGACAGATCTTAGCAAATAAACTTTTTTATCCTTTTTTGGTAAATTTCACAACAATACAAAAAAAGACCATATATATCGAAATGTTTATATATATACTCCTGTAAAAAATTGAGAAATTATCTCAAATTATTTATTTTATTCGTAAATAATAAATCATTTAATTTGTTCTTTATATCTCATACCATGAATATATGAGCATGAGAATATACTACGAAACAAAGACATGCAAAACCCAAGATAATCGCTAATAATTACATAAAATTAAGTCGATTTTGATATTTCTGATATTTCATTAAAATATTTTAATATATAAGGCACAGTAGTAATTAAGTCAATCTGAACAAAATCTACAATATAGTTACAATGTGATAAAAGACATATAGAATATGGGTTCTTCTCCGTTGTTTTTAATATGATATTCTATTTTCTTAGTAACGGTCGCAATTGTTGCCTCAGTTATTATAAAAGCAGGCAAATACACATTTTTTTGTTATTGGATCAGCTAAAAACGTTAATATATATAGAATATATATATTCATGTAAATCAAATAAGATTTATTAATTGTTTTTTGTCTTTATAAACTCGGGTCAAAGTTAGATTTATTAAATTGTAAAAAGTAGATCCTATAAATTAAGTAAGCATTTGTGAAATGCTTAGTATATTGCTACTAATTATCATTATCTTAATGTAAATTAGTTCTAGTCTGGTTAGAAGAGAGAAAACAAATCCCGTTAACTTAGGCAACTATACAATTATAAGCCAATATATTAAGATTACCTGATATGATTTGGATGCATTTTTCTTTCAATGATAAATATTTGTAAAAATAATTAAATTGCAAATTTATTTCTATTGAAATATTAAGTCCAAGAATCTCATTTTGCCTTTATTTTATGTTGAATCATTATTTGTTAACTAATATATATTTATCCTTGATTAAAACATATCGAAAAATATATTTTTCGCTCTAAATTTTGAATAGTTGACAAAGCTAAAGCTATTTTACATAATTATATGACTAGTTACTTAACTTTTAATTAATTTACGTAATTAATTTTGCAATTAACACTTACCTGTACCTGTATAATAATGAATGATCAACAGACTAAATAAAAAATACATCTTTTTTGTAATGTATATTTATAAATTCTATTAGCTTGATCTTTTTATTTTCAAGCAACCTTATCGTATTTATGTCAACCTTGATATTCCGCTTTTTTTATGAATATGCAACTCCAAATAATTTATAAATATAAAGATGCAATTTAAATTATCTAAAATATTATATACTTGATGAAACCATAATTTAAAAAGTTAGATTCTATCGTGCCGTAGTTAAAATTTATAGCAAAATAAAATCTTGTAAGAATGCTTATCTATGCATTAACTTCTCTTATTTTAAAGGTTATAGACTTTATGTAAAGAGCTAAAGCAAAATCTTCTAAAAAGTCTTGTCTCTTCAAACAGATTAGAGCGCTTAACCTTTTTTGACTATGCTTAGTGCCTGATAAAATATATGTTTAAAATAGATTATTAAGGGCATGCGACTATTGACTTATTTGCTACAAAAGGGTTCCAACGCTGATATTATTCGCTGATATTATCCTTCCTAGGACGAACTAAAGTTTCACGTAGTTTTTATTTCCCTATATTATATTTTTATTCTAAAATTTAAAATTCAAATACGACAACTAAATTCATCTAGTGTTTCAAAAACAATTGAAAACAATTTTTATTATATATAACTTTTATCGTTTACTTGCTGTTCCAGTACATCTTTAATACTCTTTACCTTATAAACTTATACCTATGCACAAGACATTAGAGGCTATGACAAGAAGAGTTTTCGACATAAAAGTAGGTTGCGTATCCGTTTTCTATAACTGATATTTATCTATAAATATTAAACTATGTATAACATTTCTAATGAATGCGTATTTCACTGCATGCCGCATGTAAACTTAATTAAAGGAGTTTGCAAGCGCTTCATAATAGTCGACCAAGGAACGTGATAAATCCACTTAAACAAGGTCAAGTCAATTATAAATAGCCTGAAAATAGTCACAATAATAACACATATATCGCTACTTTCTAACTTTATGTATAATTTCACAATTTATTCTATTATAATTTTAATCTAGGTAATTGTCCTTTCTTTATTAAAAGCTCTAACAAAATGTAAATATTATCTGACTTCATCCAGGTTCAAAACTAGATAAGTCAAACAACTAACCTAATTTTTATTCAAATAACGCTATTAAGGAAAAAGAATTAATAGATTTGTAAAGACTCAACAGACTAGGGTCAAAACCAAGAAATTTGTTTAAAATTTTATTTTTTTATGATTTGATCTCAGCATTTTCTATAAAAAAAAGTGAAAATTTATTAATATATAGCAAAATATATTAAGGATTTATTAAGATTTACGTACTTGTATTATCTCCTAAATATGTTAACAAAAGCTTAGTACTTCAATTAATTTATATATAAAAATCTATTTATTGCATTTTTGCGCTTGTTATGACTTTATAACAATAATTAAAAATTATAATTATGTTCTTTTAAATTAAAAAATTATCTTATCTCAAAAAATATATATAAATCGTCTAATTTTTGATATATCTTATTATACTAACATATTGGTTAAGATTTGTATAATTTTTAAAGCCTTCACATCGATGCTTAACAAAATGACTTAAAGATGTAAGTTGACCTCGTCGCAACTTAGTCTTGTTTTCAGACAGACTATGTAAAGGGCACCTAGTCTGAATTCGTCTGCCATATTAGTAGTCATGATTCCCAGCATCTGACTGTGGAATTGATACATTCTCAAAAGTTTCGCTAGCATCGTTTTTGGCATCTTTAGTGAGTTTTGCCATACTCCGCACTAAGATACGAACTTTTCAAAGAGACAAGTAAAGTCAATCACTGAACAACAGTTGTGCTGGAAACGGTTACATTATCACTCCTCTTTTTGTCATTATCTTTATATCTTCTAGTTACCCTCTTATCCCACTGCCGCCCTATCACAGTTTCTCACTTGTTAACATTACAATCATCCAAATATCTGCCATTTTGTGGCCAACTGAGTGTAACCTTATTACTTTAGCTATTTACTTCGACCCCTCTCTATTGATGGACTTATATCACTCAACCCTGCAATCCGGATCCTTTTATTGTCTCGTAGAACCGTTCTTTCTATTTCTGGTTAACCGATTTTACTTAAGTCCAGTCTATTTGTGCATTTCACTCCTGGTGCTATTTCTTAAGGCTCTCAAAGCACATACACTTTTGCTTGAATAAGCAGAGCGCTTAAGCTCTGACTCCCATGCTTGCAAATAGTAGGCCTTTCTTACGCTGGTCGTCTTATTGATTACAACAACTGTTATCTCAGCTAAATATGAACGCCTAACTTTGGTCGCATGCGGCATTTCTATTGAATTTTTAGTACATTTTGTTCGAAACCTCTAACTTCTATGCCAGTGTGCTTATCACTTTGCCTCACTTTCTAACTGCCAAGCTCCCAATGTTGTGCAGGTTTATTCAAATTGCCATTACTCACTGACAAAGTATTCGCCTCATTGCCGAATACCTTTGCTTCCCCCTCTTGTCATCACAAACCCTTTTCTTTCGGTTAGCGGCAGATCTCTGCCCTAGGCGTATCCTTTTTGCTAGTCTTGCTCTATTGTTTTCTCCGTTGATACTTAGACAGTAGGCAAATGTTTCGCTAACTTTAACTTCAGTTAATCTCTTGTTCATTAAATTTGTATCCCTAAGGATGTCTATGGACTTCCTTATCTTTCCCTTCCTTGTGCTATCACCATATGGAGCTTTTATTTCTGTTATTTCAAATTCACCTCGTGTACAATCTGTACGATGTGTTTCGCTAGTTATGATCTTTTAGTATCCATTTTTCTGCAGAGAATCTTATGTTCCTTGATTCGTGTGCTAATATTTCCCCCTCTTTCGCCGATATATTTATGTGTGCAACCGCGCATGATATACAGTAAACTTGCGAACAGAAGGATTTGTGTATTTGTTCATGTTGCGTTGGTAGACTTGTGTAAAGTGTTTATTTTTCTTTTATGAACACCTGAATATTCATTTCACACAATATTGTAGTAGTTTGTGAGTTAGTTTGCAAAAAGCCAGGCATATCCACTTTTGTGATTCCTTGATCGTCCTTACTGTATATTCATAGTCTACGTTCTGCCATCGGCTTATTACGCCCCGTATGTATCTATCTTCTTGAGTACACATTGCCAAAAAAGGTCCTAGTCAGGTTCTCCTGCCTTTTGTCATAGAATTCTGCTTTTATCAAGCATAAACTCCTAAAGATCTTGCTCCTTCGTAGTCTAATCTTTAGCCTTTAATTGTAATGGCACAAGAAATTAAGTATTATCCAAGCATAGGCCGTTTATGTTAACAATTTCTTTAACCTTTCATTGAAATGAATCGCTCTGACGTCCAGGAACGGTAACCACTTACCTATCTCTATTCTATTGAAGTTTTGCATCAATCTGGTTAAAATTGCAGAGATTCATCAATATTTCTCTTCCATATGATGAAAGTGCGAAATAATCATCCAGGTACCACATGATCACTTTCGGTTTTAGAGGTGCCGTCTTAAGGCTCTTTTCTATTTTCTTCATATTCTTGTTAACGACTTCCTCATGATCCGTTGTGATTCCAGGATAACCTTCTCTTGGTCTAAGATTTTAAGTAGGGCCCTAAGAGCATTCTATTAAGAGATATTTAAATGCTACGATTTAACATCAAAAATAACAATAAGTCTGTTTTTTACTTGGCAACGTTTTGATTTTTTTAGAAAACTCATAACAATGTTAGACCATGCGTGATAGTCTCTCATTAAATTTTGCCAATTTGTGTGTTGCTCCATAATTTTTGTTGACTATTAGCTTTAGTGTGTATCTTGTGTATCTTTCTTGTGTATCTTGTGTATGTATCTTTCTTGTGTATCTTTGGTAATACTTATGCCATTAATGGTCGAGCATCATTTATTATAATATAACTTCTTGTCCATGCATTGATCTCCTCATTTCAATGCATATCTTTTAGCATGGCACTTAAGATCCCATTGATTTTTATAGTTGACTCTTTTTTTAGCATACGATATGTGATCCTATATTGTACAATAGCTTCCATCTTCCCAGTAAATTGTTTTTTTGTCTAATATCACTGTCGCTCCTTTTTTGTTATTTTAGGGATTTGCTAATCCTAACAAATTTATTCCTGTGTGTAGGTTTCTGATGGATCAAGATCTTTAGAATTGGTTTTATCTCCATTTCTAGAAAACATCTTCGTCAAGTTTATCAATATCACGTACAAGTACCAAAGGAAACAAAAAGAAAAAATGGAGATGTAAATAATTCCAAACATCTTGAGCCATCAGGAGTCTACACACAGGAAAAGATTTTTCGTTAAACGCAAATCCCTGAAAAAATAGACCATAAGTTTTTTAGGCGAAAGAAACGGAGCCACAGTGATACTAGAGTTAAAAACAATTTACCAAGAAGATGAAAGATATTCTACAATTGACGACCACATATCCTATGCTAAACAAGGACAAACGATGAAGATCAATGGAATCTTAAGTGCCATGCTAAACGATATGCATTGAAATGGGGAGATCGACGCAAAGACAAGATGTTATATCATATGAAAGATACGCGACAACCAACGGCCGATGAAGATCCTAGTCAATTTGTCCAGCTTATCGTCCCAGAATTCTGCATCCGTCAGGCGAAGGCTTCGGATGATCATGCTCCACATTATCCAAATCTTTAGCCTGTAATTTTGATGGAAGCCGAAATTAAGTATTATCCCAGAGTAGGACTTCTTTCTGTACAATTTCTTCTTCCCCATTCCATTAGAACGGATTACTTCAACGTCCAGGAACGGCAACCGCTCACCTTCCTCTAATTCTATTGTGAATTGAATTTCCGCATCAATCTTGTTTATAAATTCAGAAACACATCTAGTTGTTTTCTTTCATATGTCCATAGTGCGAAATAATCATTTAGGTATCGCATCAGCACTATTGGTTGTAGCGGTGCCGTCTTGAAGCTTTCTTCTATTTTTTTGGACTTCCTATGGGATCACCGCTCTCACCACTTTTGGCCAACGTATACATAAACAAAATAGAAGAAAGCTTCAAGACGGCATTGCTACAACCAACAGTGCTCATGTGAAAACTGGATGATTACTTCGCACTATGGACATATGGAAGAAAACAACTAGATGAGTTTCTGAATTTTATAAACAAGATTGATGCAAAAATTCAATTCACAATGAAAGTACAGGAATGTGAGCGGTTGCCGTTCCTGGACGTTGAATTAATTCGTTCTAATGGAATGCTGAAGAAGAAATTGTACAGAAAGAAGTCCTACTCTGGGATAATACTTAA
>CAAALY010244217.1:2723-15348 GCA_900617795.1 Protopolystoma xenopodis
CATCCAGGTACCGCATAAGCACTACCGAATGTAGCGGTGCCATCTTGAAGCTCTCTTCTATTTTGTTCATGCATACGTTGGCCAAAAGTGGTGAGAATGGCGATTCCATGGTAAGTCCAAATATTTGTTCATAGATGTTCCCGTTGAATGTAAAATAGGTTGTCCTTATTGTCAAGTTGATTACTTTTGTTAAGGACTCCCTACCAATCCATTGTTGTTCCAGGATATTCCCCTCTCGGTCCAGAATTTCCAATAGGGTCGTTAGCGTATTTTCTCCAGAGATATTTGTATTCATAGATTCCCCATTGAAATTTACCAATAAGTCCCTTTCTTCCAGTGCCCTGTTTTTTTTATTATTTGAGAAAATTTATATAAATGTTTCACCGTGTTTAATAGCCTATCAATTACTTTCTTGAGTTTTATACGTATAAACTTTTCCAATTTCTGTGTTGCTCCATACACGTTGTTGACTATCAGCCTTAATGGTTCGCCTTATTTGTGTATCCTTGGTAATCCGTATGCTGTTGATGGTCGTGCATCCTTTCTTATAGATGAATTTATTGTGTATGCGTCAATTTCCTAATTCCTACGCATATCTTTTAGCATGAGACATAAGATTCTATTGTTCTTTATAGTTGGGTCCTTGTTTAATATACTATATGTGGTCCTGTCTCGTAGAATATGTTCCATCTTCTCGGTATATTATTTTTTGTCCATTATTACTGTAGCTACTCCTTTCTCCACTTGAAGGAATTTGAATATCAATGGAATCTTAAGTGGCATGCTGAAAGATATGCATAGGAATGGGGAAATTGACGTATGCACAATAAATTCAATCATAAGAAAGTATGCACGACCAGCACTATCACTCCTCTTTCTGTCATGGCCTATCTATCTACTCTTTACCCTCTTACCCAATTCACGCTCTATCACAACTTCTCACTTGTTTACATTTCACTCGTCAAAATGTGTGCCCCTTTGTGGCAAATGTGGTGTGGCCTCACCACACCTGCAATTCACCTTGACCGCTCTCTTTTAATCAGTTAATCAGACTCAAGGATTCTCTCCGGATTTCCATCACGGTACCATAGATCCATTTCTTATCTTTCTGAGCCTTGATAAATATTGTCTGCAGTAAAACGCACACGGTGTCTGGAACAGAGTGATTTCGGTCAGCCAGAAAGATAAGGAATGGATCTATGGTATAATGATGGAGATCCATATAAAAGGCCCGAGTCGGGGGAATTTCGTATTACGTAAATAATGCTTTCAAATGCTTGTTAGTCATCTCTTAAAAGGGGTAGGAATTGTAGGCTGAATCGGTTACTATTTATTTGGAATATTGTATACTAAAATTTGGGTAGATAACCTTAAGTATGCTAGTTAATTTTAGTCACATAAATTTTATTTACATTCAATGCAACTAAAATGGTAACAGAAATAGTGTTGAGCTGAAGGTACTAAAAGATCTCTAATGTTGGGAGCACAGCTCCATTGACTAATTTAGGCAGTTCCTCCATTAGTAATCCAAAACCAAAATAAGCTATGTACTACGTCGATTCACTAGCTTACCAGCCGTTTGTATACAAAATTTCCAAATAGCTCTAAGATGCGTTGATTTGGTTAGATGAAGGCAAAAATATTTAATGGTTTACCAATCACATACTTTAAATACTTAGAGAATAGTAATTAAATGCTGAAGTAATCAAAGTAAAATGACCCTCCATTAGCTAAATTGTTAGGCCGACCCATTTGAAAAAAGGAGCATCATTAAAGTTTGTAATCTTAAAAAGAATGTCGAAAAATAGCAAAATTTCGAAAACTAAGCTAAGCAAATGATTTTAACTCTTTAAACATAATAAATAAAAAATAATAAAAATAATAAATTTAAATCTTAAATCTGTTAATGTATAAATTTATAATTATAATATCATAATAAATTTTGTTTTATTTTCTTGCTATAGGTAATTTCAATTGGGCGCGCATCGCGGTTCTCCCACAATGAGCGGTAAGCTGTTATCTAACTTTTAAATCTTTCTTCTTAGATGAGGTTGGGGCCCTGGTTTTCGATTTTGGTTCACATTCACTGAGAGGTGGGTTTGCTGGAGAGGACAGTCCGAAGGTAATTTACTTTAGCTTTTATATTTAAAGATTGATATTCCTAGTGTAATCGGCATAATTCCAGAACAGGAGAAGAAGCCCAAGCGTGTCATGGCAGGACACAATATTATGGTAGCAAACGAAAAAATGGAGTTATCTAACTTTATGAAAGATGGTCTTAGTACGTTGACATTCCTTATTACTGACTTTTTCATCAGTTGAGGATTTTGATCATTTTGAAAATGTTGTTGATTATATGGTTAAATTCCTTACTCCTACTGAAATCACAGAACATCCTATTCTTTTTTCTGAGCCTGCATGGAATACCAAGGCTAAGAGAGAGAAGGTTACGGAAATACTTTTTGAGAAATTCAAGGTTTCTTTGTCTTTCTATTAACTTCTGTCTTAGATACCTGCTTTTTATGTCGCCAAAAATGCTGCTCTAACCTGTTTTGCTAACGGTAGGCATACTGGCTTGGTACTTGATTGCGGATCTACGTACACTTCTGCCATTCCAGTTTATGACGGATTGGTTCTTTCTCAATGCATCGTTAGGTCTCCACTGGCTGGAGACTTCATAGTTCGTCAAGCCCAGAGGTTACTTGTAGATGAGTTCAAAGTTGACTTGGTCCCTTATTACAGAGTTGAAAGCAAGGCAAGTCTTCTGATTACCATATCTACCATTACGATCCACAGTTTTACCTCCAGTTTCTTTGAGGTTCCCTTGTCATTCATAACCAATTTTTGAATATTTTAATGATTTAATGCTCTAAGCATCAATTTAAAATTTATTATTTCCTATTGCATATAATGCTATCTTGTTTTTCTGTTTGGTCTTGTAATCATGACACCCTTTTTTCCTTGATTCAGGAGGTTGTTAAAGATCGCGAGCCCGCCCGGTGGAAGGAAAAAAAGAATCTGCCCAAAGTCACCGAATCTTATGATTATTATATGACCAAGGTTTGTTTTTTTATTTTTCTTCTTCGTTAGGTTGCGGTTTTGATTCTGTCCCATGTTTTATTTTTTAGCTTCTCCTCCAAGACTTTGTGGCATCAGTTCTCCAAGTATCCGACGACAAATATGATCAGAGGTTAATCCCTATTTTAGATGCCTATAGAAAGCTATGCATTTGGCTTATTTGTCCTCATGAATTACATTTACCTTGTCATGGACAATAATTTTATACCGGGCTTTTTCTGTAAAATGCAAAACCGCTATGAACATATGACTGTGAATATACTGTATCTAAATTATTCTTCATTATTTAATTTAATGATTCTACAGACTTTTATAAAACGCATTGATTTCAGGTTTATTATGTTGATTTATGATCTCTCATCTTTCTCATTTTTGATATAATTGCCTTAGATTTAATTGTCGTTTCTTGTTTTCTAGTCAGGCCGATACCTTTCCTATGATTTCTTATGAATTCCCAAATGGATTCAACATTGAGCTAGGTCATGAAAGATTTCACCTTCCTGAATCACTTTTTGATCCTTCCATCCTTCCAGTAAGTATTCATATTTATTAGTGCGCAATTTTTGTCTGTAGCATCGCTCATTTGTCCTGGCTAGTCGGATTAACTTTCCTCTTATGGAACGCTTTTTAATTAATATTTTGACCTTTCATAAATGTAACCATACTATTTTGTACTTAATCCGTTTTTAAATGATCATAGTAGATTATAATTTTCGTCTTATGGTGCTTTATTATGAAAGGACTTCGAAGGACCACATCTGAGGATTCGCTGTGATATTTTTGCATACTTGGGGCTACACAGCCATTTACTAACAGGATCGCCTGTAAAACTTATTCTACGCACAATTCTTTTTTGCCGATTATATTATTTTATTCTAGTCACCAATAACTTTTGCAGGCTATTCTGTTATTAAATAAATATTGCAATCTGCATGAAAGGTTAAGTTCTATCGACCAACTACCCTCAAGAACTTTACCTATTAAGCCTAAATTTCGGGTTTCATATCTCCAGGTATACATTGATAGCACATATAATTAGCAACCACTGCATAATTTTCTAGAGTTCTTAGAAGCATTTTTGATCCAAGTCATTATGGTTTATATTCTTATAAACACTCAGGAATCAAGTTATTACATATTTCAAAAAAGACTTCATTTCAGAATGTATTTTTAGTTAATTAAGAATTATAGGTTTGCATACCTGCAAGTATTCCTTAATTAATTTTTCTATTTTTAGGAATCAAAGGGAAATTCAATGTTCTCTATGAGCCATATTGTGGCCAGCAGCTTCAGTCTTTGTGACATAGATATACGTCCGGTATGATCAACCTTTTTAACCCTGTTATAGAGTCTCTACGGCAACGTTGTTGTTGTTGGGGGAACTAGCTTGATCATGGGATTCACAGAACGCTTACAGCGAGACCTAAACCTAAAAACTCCTCCAGTAAGTTTTGAATTTTAAAGTAAAGCTTTCGTGCCAACAAATTAAACCGGACGTTTTTTTAGATGTTAAACGACGAGTTATTTTTATGTAGAAGTTTGGTCACTAGGTCGCATAAGTTGATTTCAAGATTTATGGTTGGGTGTTTTTGTTTGATGTCCTTAATGAATCTCCTGCAAACGGCACCTGGTACCGGTGGTGAAGATGACAACGCTTCACTAAACCCACTTGTAGCGACATTGGAAGAGACGAGAGCACAAAATTGTGTGAATAGGTGAACGAGCTATATAAAGTGGGGTTGAGAGTAAGAGATGCAGCTCTAGAAGGTAGGACAAAAATAGTGATAAGGAGTAATGCTAGAATGGTTAAACAGGAAATTGGTCAAGGGGATTGTTCTCACTTGTCATTGATAAGTTGTAACTTTGAGCCGGCGATTACACCTCACTGACGATGCCGGCGAGACGTTTGGGAATGCACCAAGTCAATGGTCCGATGCTGAAGATTAGGTACGTTTCGCAGGGTCTCTCTGGCGCCCCGACTAAGTTGCGAAGCTGGGGTTAAACTAACACTATTTGTACCATGCACATATAAAAGCTATCTAAATTTTATCACGAAGCCTACTCACAACGAATTTTAATGATTTTATTATTGCAAAAAATACTAAAATCACCTTAGGGACTTTTATTTCGTGTGGAAGTACTTGATGAATAGGTTCATAGGCCGATTTCATTAGAAGACTAAACTTAATTCCCGTTTTGCAATCTTTTGATTAAACTACGCGATCCCTGAAACTTCCTCGTTTCAGGCTTTAGTTTAAGGCCTTTGCAATAATTAATTTTTGTTCTGACGATGTGTACCATATTGCTGACGAAGACCCTGCCAGTTTTTACACGCGTCGTAGGAAAATGTCTCTTGAACTTTGTCTCCTGAATGCCATAATAAAATGAATTAACTGCAGATTAACTAGAATCAACCGTCTTTTATTTAGATCGACCGATCAATCCATTTATCAGGTGCTTTCACATATAATTAAAGTTTCAACAACAATGTTATCTTAAGCGATTTTTCAAAACACATTTACTCCCCTTACATCGAATCATCTTTATCTTTTCCTTTTCAGAGTATTCGACTGAAAGTAAACTTCTCCAGTACTGTTCCTGAAAGACGCTATTCAAGTTGGATTGGTGGATCTATTCTCGGATCACTGGTTAGTTTTATCAGGCGACTAGATTTCATATTTTTTGCCATATTCATCTGCTTCTTTTTACTATAGGGCACGTTTCAGCAAATGTGGATTTCCAAACACGAGTATCAAGAAATGGGGAAAACTTGTGTGGAAAAGAAGTGTGTTTGAATATTCATTTTTTTACTTTCGTTTTATTTATTTGTCTTCAAGCGCTTAACGTCTTGTTCTGATCTGAAGTTTGTATTTAAAACTTATATTCTTGGGGCAACTTAAATGAACGGTTAATATTTCTGTAATGATGGAAACAAGAATTACACTATTTTTTTGATATCTATCCATCTATATAGGTGGGTTGATCTCCTTGTCACAACTTGGTCTTGTTCTCAAGGTGACTTAATAGAACGCACCTTGTCCGAAGTCCTCTGCCATAGTAGTTATCATAATTCCCAGCATCAGACCGTGGACTTAGTACATTCTCAGACGTTTCACCGGCATCGTTACACTGCCAGTTTTCTTTCTGTCCTGGCCCATCTATCAACTCTATCCTTCTATTTAACTTCTGACTTTTTTACATTTCACTAGTCAAAATGTGTGCCCTTTTTTGGCAAATTTAGTGTGGCCTTATCACACCTGCTATTTACCCAGACCCCCTCTCTTTCGATCGGCAAATCCGTCTCGGGCCTCCAATCATGGTCCCGTAGCTCCATTCCTTATCTTTCTGATTTACCGATTTCACTCGGCTCCAGTCCCAGTATGCGTTTTACTCCAGGCGCTATTTTCAAAGCCTTAGAAGCGCATACATTGACGCCTCATTAAGCAAAGCTCCTTGATTTTGATTCCCGTGCTTGCAGATATTAGGCATTGCCTTGACGGGTTGTCTTCTTGATTAAACCCATGTTATTTGAGCAAGCTGTGGACGTCCATCTCTGGTCGTATGTAATATTTCAAGTTGATTTCTAGTACATTTTGGGCTTATCCGTTTGCCTAGTTCCTTTACTGCCGGACCAAAGTTGTATTGGTTTCTTCGAGCAGACATCAGGCACTGATAATGTCTTCGCTTAATTCCCGAAAATCCCCGCACTCACAATTTTTTCTTGGGATCCCTTTTTCTCCCGTTAGCGATAGATCTTCGCTTCAGGTGGCTTCTTTTTTCCTAATCTTACTGTATTCTTGTTTTCCCGAGTTTGCTTAAGCAGTAACTCTATTGTCCTCCAATTTCCTTTTCATCAATTTTTTTTCCGCAAGGATTTCAATGGCCTTAATCTTCCGCTTCCTTGTGTTCTCACTGTATGAGGCTCTTCTTTCTGTTGCCTTCCAATTGATCTCATGTCCAGTCTGTGCAATGTATTCCGCCAATTCTGATCTTTCGGTATCCATTTTTCTGCAGAGCCTGATTTTTTCTCTGTTTCAAAAATATATTTCTGTTTACATTTGCCGCATGGTATACAGTAAACTCTTGAACAATCAAATTTGTCTACACTCATGTTGCGTCGGTAGACTTGTGAAGAACTTTGCTTGCTTCATGGCCACCCGAATATTCCATTTCCTCAATATTGGCCATAGTTTTTGAGTTAGCTCGCAAGAAGGTAGACATATCGACTTTTGTGATTCCTCCATCCTTACTATTCTTTCGTAGTCCTCGTTCTGCCATCGGCTTTTCACGGCTCGAATGTTTCTTTGTAACACTGTTTAGGTAGCCGTTGCTGAGGTATATCCTAGTCAATTTGTCCAATTCTTCATCCTAGCTTTCCATATCCGTTAAACGTAGGCTTCGGATGATCGTGCCCATTATTCATATATTTAGCCTGTAATTGTGACTAGAAATAGGGTATTATCCTTGTACATGACTTCTCTCAACAGTTTCTTCTTGAGCGTCCCATTAGAGCGAATAACTTCAACAAACAGGAAAGATAACTGCTCACATTCATCTCCTTCCACCGTAAATTTAATTTTTTCGTCAATCTGGTTTATAAAATTCCGAAACTCTTCCAGTTTTTCTCTTCCGTGTGACCAAAGTACGAAGTAATCATCCAGGTACCATAGGAGCACCTGGACCATGAGATGGGCCAGAACAGAAAGTGTAGTGATAGTGTAACCGTTTTCGGCAGAACTTTGGTCGAGAGATTGACTTAACTTTTCTCTAACGAGTTCGTAGCTTGGTGTGGAGAATGGCAAAATTCACTGATGATGCCGACTACAATGCCGGCGAAACGTCTGGGAATGTACCAAGTCCACTTTCTGATGCTGGGAATTATGACAACTATGGTTCTTTGGACAAGGTGTGATATACTAAGTCGCTGTGACAAAAGACCAGGTTGAGAAGACGTAGTCAACCCACTTCTATAAATCGAAAAGGGGACTGACCATACCGGGGGCACACCATCTTGGTCTTCATATCTATCCATCTATACATTTATAGATAAGGACGTAAAAGTAACTTCTCATCTTTGAAATACCAAGTTTAACAAATTACGTTCGTACATGAATCTTTATTTCATATGAAATTGGCTTATAGGTTGGTCTCAATAAAAATGAGTAGGGGGCTTCCAGTTACTCTGAGATTTTCCAAAAAACAGAGTAGCTGGGTGTTGGGGTAGGGCAAATTAAAACCTATTGGGTCTACCCATCTTGTGGGTATACTGCCGAGCAGATAAAGCAGTCTCCAAATGTAATGGTATAAATTAAAGCAGCCAGATCCGACTGGACTGTGCTTTGCTCGTCACGAAGATTAACGGTATGTAAGGAATGCTCTAGTAGCTCAAGATCTAGAATTGATACAGAGCCGGCCCTGTATCTCTACGTGCATAGTTGTGCTTATTTGTATTCCTTCGTCAGCTTATTCTTGATGAGCAGGTGATGGCTTGCCCCTTTGGGATTAGTGAATTTTAACCTGGTTTGTTTTATAGAATTGACTTAGTCCATAAGTTGCCTCAAAATTGTGCATGCTTCGGTCTTGAGACCCATTCTTAGGTTGGCCTTGAGGGGTCACATTTTCATTTCATATCGCAGTCACTAATGTGCTATAGGTTGTCCTTAATTCATCGGTTAGTCTAAATATCCATATTTAAACTAGGTGGCCGCTAGTGCCATCTGTACGCGATTTTTAGCCTAACTATATTTGCTATGAATAATTCATATAGCTCAAATAGGTGGGAAATCCTAATACGAACGACATTTACTCCGACGGGATGTTGATGAGACCCAGCCGAGATCGAAAGTGTGGAAGGCTGTGTCTTGATGAGAGTAACTTTTGAAGATGAAGCAGAGTGAAATCCAATGGCATAATAAAGCCTGTTCGTCTCAATGTGTAAAAATTCACTATCACTCTTTCATCGTCTTACGCGACTTAGTGGTTCTAATTCATCCTATTTGCCTGTACGTTATCTGAGACGGTTGTTATGTCAATTAAAGATTGGGATCTGGTAACACCTAGGCGTACGTACACTTTTACCCTCCATCGTTAAAGTACAAATTAAGGCTAAATTTCCTTGTTCAATTACTCTGCATAAACTGCATATTTTCCAAGGAAATCAGTTTGGTATACAACATTCGTGCAACTGAAGGAGAGTTTTTGAAAGCAACTTTACTAATCAGCATCAAAATCCTGGGAATAAAAACCATTGTCACGTTTTGAGTAGGCTTTCGATACTCCCAGTAACTCGTAAAAACTATTATGTTAATGTAAGTCAAAATGCAATTTGGGGTACTACTTGATTTGGCAATAGGAAATAACAACTTTTAGGTGCTGTACTACTTTAAGTAGTTGAAAAGTTCCTAGTTGGCAAACGTCTTTAATTATATAGTTCAATATATGTGAGATGCACTTACCCTCATAGGCCTTATCAACACTGAGCGGGAGTCGAACCGTGACAATCCAGCGTGTAGTCTCGACACGTTAACTACTACGCCACATTGCCACAAGTGGCCTTGGATCAGAAGACAGTGCTAATTTCCAGCAATTTTTAATATATTCTTTGGTGGAATTGTCTATGAAGAAAAGTTATATTTACACTCGACCACATTGCTTATTTTTCGTTTATAAGTAGGGCTTCGGGACCACCAGTAAATCAAGTATAGGAGATGCCTCTAAATCGTACTTATAAAGAAAAAATAATTAATGTAGTTTGTTGTAATAGCAAATATTACTTTGCTTATCGATGATCTCACTAAATAATGCGATATGGGAGATCGTCTGACCTTCCTTGAAATTCACCTCTGTCACAAGGGCACTCTTGACAATGTGGCATCGTGGCTAATGTGTCGAGGTTACATGCTGCACTGTCATGATCCGAGTCCCGCTGATGGTGTTGGTATGACCTAAGTTAGGTCGAAACTGCAGCCCACCCTGGATAAGAACAACTTTTTGGAAAGCAAGGTTCTGTGAAATTCAATGGAAACGTCAGTTCTAATCATGTCATTGTTGCAAAATTCTACTACCAATCCTTCATCACCTCAAATGAAATAGGGTGAATTCATCTAATTTATCTGACTGACTGGTAATCACTAATGAACGAAAAATGGTTCAAATATATTTTTGGGGCTTTCACTTAGTGCTAAAATGGATCATGTGAAAATTCGTTGGTTGGCCAATTCGGAATCCGTAGGTCGATCCTCGTTACGTTCCAGTCGACGATACACTCTGCCTGATTTCAGGTGAAGCCGGGCCGAATTCATGTTCCTCATATGGCGGAATTCATTAGAGAAATTATTCTTGCAAACGCCTTAATATATCGCTAGGCCAAAACGACTTCCCGGCTCTATTCTACATGCAATATATAATTATAATTATAAATCAAAAATATACATGTTGAAAAATTTTCTTATTTCCCTATGTTGCCCATGATTCCTTTACTTGAGTATATCTGTCTATTTGTTTGTAGGTGAGCTTGTCTATGTTTGTGGGTGCTTATGTAGCTGTGTATATGCGTTTTCATGCATGTATTTGTGCGTTTCTGTACGTGTAAATGTGTTTATAAACGTCTATGTAATATCGGCCAGGACCTAGAGTAGAAAAAGCCTAACTCCGGTTCAAGGCTCAATGAAACAAGTAATAGAATGTCCGAGAATGTCTAAGTCTGTGAGTAACTCTCGTTGGGATGTAAGCTTGTGTGATTGTAAAGGAAGCAGCAAAAGCACCTGTCATAAACGGTACACCGGGGGACATTACGATTTAGTTCACACGCATACAAAGACAGACACAGTCGTGCAAAAGTACCATGACTAGCCAGACTTTGTGTTAACTCGAGAACGAGTTCTGGCTCATCATGTTCATTATATGGTGGACGAAATTCAGCTCGGTTTCACCTGAAACGAGACAGAACGTCTCGTGGACTGCTTCAACCTGAATATCGTACTAAGGCGAAACGACTGTACAACAATCGAATCGACTGTCGTCTCCCAGTGAGATCAGGCATCAGAACTCTTCAGCATGCACTTTCATTCGTAATAAAAGTCTTTACAACAATGTTATTTTGTGAGATTCATTATAATACAGCTGCTCTACGCATTCATAGATTCGGTACGAATTGTCAATTGTTTTCAATTAATTTCAATGTTGATATGCATTTTATTTATAGTAAACGAATTTGATGTAGCGATTCGAATGGGTAGATTTCACCGACAGCTTGGGGCTGATTCCCATACCCTACCGTCATTTGTTGGTTCCATGATGCATTCGGTGAGATTTCGCTCAGATTTTGGTTAAAGCCTGATAGCTCTTTGTATTTTGCTTGACAGACAGCATCATAAGAAGATCTATGCAATTTTAATTGAGTATGACCTTTATTTAGCAACTTTTCCAACTGGTGCCCTTAAAAGATATGGGATCATAAGCATTACATTACATTACATTCGCGATTTTTTTACGAAAAATCCTCCCTTTTTGCAGGTCTGGAAGTCCTTAAGCCATGGCTGCTATGGCATCTCTATGCAAAAATAAATTTATTTTCTACTGCTCCATTCTCCACACACCTCTTTGAGTCTAATTTGAGCTCCATTTGCTGGAGATCTAATTAAAGGCTTCAACATAATTTAAACTATCATCTGCCTATAATTAGTCCCACATAAGACATTTGCGATAAAAAGCATTACTACTATTAAGTAGTATATTATATAATTCCTAGGAGCTGTGACCGAAAGTGTCAAAAATGCGGTATGATACTGGTGTACCTTTTATTGAATTTTGGCAAAGTTGACCTTGGCTCGTCTTCTTAAGTTATGTGACGTACTAGAGCTCAGTACGTAGTCATCGGGATAGTCAGACGGCGATCCAAGGTCTTCTTCGCACAATCCAACAGACAAAAGTATCCGGTGCAGCCAATCTACGAATCTCTTCGATCTGCCTTCTCAGACGAAATGAAAGGTACGTCAGTATGAATATATTAAGGGATTCTTCGAAACCCAGCTTCATTTCACAAATGCGGTGTGCTACTTCAAACAATAGAAGGGAGCAGAACACCTAATGAAGCGAAATTTCCATAAGCTTGACAAGATAACTTAGAGCTGGACTGTAATTTCGACCTTGTCTGACGCATATACTACCGTGACAATGTGGCGTAGTGTTAAGATGTAGAAAATAAACACTACACAGCCCGAGTTCGAATACGGTTCGGGATAGAGATGGGAACCACGTAAGGTTAAAACTACAGTCCATTCTAAATAATAACATTTGGGTGATAGAGCTAATTAAAATAAACTAACCATATCGCTGTCGGGGCAGTCGAAAGTCAGCCCTTCTTCTATTGCGACCGAGAGAGACTTTTAGTCTCGTTACCCATTAACATTTAAGTTGGCTGCAGCAATGGACAAATCTTGAATAGTAAAAATACCATGGATAAACGGTTTCAATTAATTTTAAAGATGTGAAGACCAAGATGTTGTAGCCTCGGGTATGGTCGCAGTCTCCTTTCGACTTATAGAAG
>CAAALY010244218.1:1090-11457 GCA_900617795.1 Protopolystoma xenopodis
AAAAACTTGGACCAGGGAGATAGAAAATGGATCCTACGAGGCAAGAGGGAGACTCTGATAGGACTTATGGGAGGATGACTGCGGAATAATCTGGTAGACTGATTAACATTCCAGGCACTTGGGTAAAGGGGAGTGACGGTTAGAAAGCCAGTGTGAAGTGCGGAGGTTTCTAGTGAAATCCACACAAAGAATACCTTACCACATTTAAATAAGCAAATAAAATGTTGTGATAGTGAAGGAATGATGTGAGGATATAGGATTGGTGATTAGCTAGGGAGGAAGGAGAAATACCACGATTGTTTAGCAGGCAATTGGTCAAATGATCGGCTTTACTTGTCTCTGACGAGCTGTAGTATGGGGCTAAGGCTGGCAATGCCTACTGGCGATTTCGACTACGATTCTGGCGAAATGTCTGTTAATATACAATGTCCACTGTCCGATTCTGGAAATTATCATGCATACTATGGACTCCGGGCTAGGTGCTTTCTTCTAGGTATGCCTACCAATATAAACCTATGCAACGAAAGGTGACTGCGGCCATGCTAAAGGCCACACCATCCTACTCTAATCTTCGACGGTTTGGGGGAATTCCTTGTGCTAATAAATATAAAAGATGCAAATACTAAGTTTACCTTGGAGTTAGACAAGGAAAATAAATTGCATTTTGGATGTATTAGTGAGCAAAAAAGGTAATATGTTAGGAAAAGACGTTTATTGGAAGCTTATACGTGGGTTTCCTTATTTATTTCTTTTCCAACCATACATATAAAGTAAAAATATTAGCTATTAAGTCTATTATAATAAGCAGTCTGTTTCTAGCAGATGAAGCTATAGGTACCAGAAGATTGGTAGATTGAGGGAGATACTGTTTCAAGACAATTACCCATCAGGATTAGTAGTCAATTACATATCATTTGTAGTTAATAAGATTGGAGGGATATGCTATTTAGTACGGGATAGACAACGGGGCAATTTTAATCGGTTCCTGATTTTGCCTTCCTGTTAGCTTGCGAAAAAGTTGGGTGATCTACTGAGGAAATAGAACATAAAAACAGTGTATTTAGAGAAATTAACACGTTCTTCACTAGTTCCTTCGTCTAGAGAATATCCAGACCCTCTTTCTAGATAAGGCTGTTACAAGAGTAATAGATATTTGGGGCCCGATATAAAGATTGATCGTTCTACTAGAATTATTATGATGCCATCATCTAATCTGTCGAAGAAGATAGGCGAATCATTTAGGTTGGACATCAGGACTGTTTATAAAGAGAAAATAACATTATCCTCGTTATTGCCTTCTTTTCGAGAATACTCTCACCCACTCTTCAGATCGGGCTGTTACAAGATTTTGTGTTCATTTGGTAGTGCCTTTTGGAGTAAACCTGTAGGCTCATTCATAAGAGGTTATTCCAACACAAATCAGCCTGCAAGGGTATGCAGGTCAAAAAAATCAGAATTGGTCAAACACATGGGTTGCACAGGACACCAAATTTATTTGTCTAATGCCGAACGCTTAGCTGGATATGGAAACTTGCCAGTAAGCGAAAGATTTGGAAGAAGATAGAAATGAACAAAGCAGCCTACACTCTGAATAGAAGGAATGAGTGTAGGAAGCTAAGCGGAAACAACTTGTGTCTGTTGGATAGGTTTAGAGAGAATCGGGCGACGAGAAGTAGCACTGAGCAAGATGAGGAGGCTTTATTAAGCTAGAATCTGGTTTTGACTCTCGCATCACACTCATTTCTGAACAATGCATTCACACAACACGCTTGCAATAGGACGCAATCACATGGGATAACATTGCAGGATCAAAGGCATAAGTGTTTTAGGGGATGATGCAACTGTTTTCTTTCAATTGCATCCATTTTACAGGTCATCTGCGGCCCTTAACTAAACTAATGAGCAAACATATAGGCAAAGGATAGGACATCCAGCCAAAATACGAGATGCCTAAATGGACCAAATTGTACTATAAGAAGAAAGCAGGTTTACAGACGAACACCTTTGCCTTCGCGTTATTAGTGAATTATCTTTAAACGTGTCCTGATCTGACGAGGTCCGTCACATGACGGAAGAAATCTCAGCAAGGATCCATCGGGGCACAGGGCAGTGCGCCGAGGACCTATTCGCACAAATCTACAACCACAGCCTCCAATGTAACCAACTTACGAATCCCTTCCACTCGCCTCTTCAAGCAAAATGAAAGATACTTCATTATCAATCTATTAAGGCTTTCTTGGAAACCCAGTTTTTCTACATAGTTTAGGGGAATTCCTTGAACTAATAAATAGACTAGATGCAAGTACTAAGTTTACTGTGGAGTTGGAAAATGAATTGCATTTTTTGGATGTATTAGTGAGCAAAGCAGGTAATAAGTTAGATAGATACGTATATGGGAAGCCCACATGCGCTGAGCTCCTTATTAACATATTTTCCAACAATACATATAGAGTAAAAATAGGAGTTATAAAATATCGTCGCATTACTTTCCATTTCGAAGGGAATTTTGGTTGGGAGGAATTCGTGATGTGGTCACATCGAAAGCCGAAGGAGGATTGCCGTGCAGGGAAGACTGAATTGTGCGAAGAGGCCCTCGGCTCATCGCCCTGCGACCCCGGTAAGACTGTGATAGGCTTTCGTCTGTACTGTCACAGACGTCATCAGAGCGATATTCCATACTTTACGAAATAGAGCAAAAATAGAATACAACCAAAACACAACGTTTGGCGGGTTACGGGGACTTCATGTCAAAGCGTAAGATTAATGAGCCTATAGAAATTAACAAAACACTCACCGTCCTAAATAAAGGAAATGATTGTAGAGAACGAATTATGAACTCTTTGTGGCTATTGGGTAGACTTTAGGAAAGGGAGAGAGATGGTGTGCAGGAAGAGCAACTAAGCAAGCGAAGGAGGCTGGATTAACTTCGAGTCTAGCTAAGAAGATCATACTTCCCATAACATGCATTAAATCCACCCAATAGATAATAGCACAAGCCCCAACATTATTCAGCATTAGACGATCATTTATTGGATGCCTCATTAAAATCGCGATTATGTGTATAAAAAAGCGATTAGGTTTGCAGCCGGCCATTCTTTTCTCTTGGTTTATTATCTTTTGCTCTATTTCGTAGACTAATGAATCTTGCTCTGATAATGTCTGTCACAGTACAGACGAAAGCTTGACACGGTTTCATCGGGGTCCCGGGACGGTGAGCCGAGGGCTTCTTCGCACAATTCAACATTCTTTCCAATGCAGCAATCCCCCGGTTTCCGATGAGACCACATCATGAATTCCTTCTAACCAACTTTACCTTCCAAGTGGAGAGTTATGCCACAAATTGAGGATTAGTCATACTGTAATCTTTGTGTCAAGAGTTGTTGGGCCATGGCTACTCACGCAAGGTAGCAAAACTATGCATTGAATGGCAAGGTGTGGGATAGGTCACTACAAATCTTTCACATTTTTTGGGAGACTTTCATTTACTATGGAAGTGAGTGATATACAAATTCGTGGGTCGATCTCATTAGAAGATGACGGCGGATGTTTTGTTCTACTGTGGCTGTCTGGCTTTAATACGACGTTCGGGTTTACACAGTCAATTAAATATCCTCTGCCTTTTCGATATCCATACATTTGAATCGTTCTTTGATTGTTAGCATCTCTATGCTATTTTCTAAAGTCGAAAATTAAGGAAAATGTGATAATAATAATAATATTGACGTAGAGTACATGATTTATTAGACAAAATAAATTATACCAAAATTCGTTTCTAATTTGTTCTCTTATGTGTAGGGTTTCGAGACTACCAGTATAACTCACTTCTAAATTGCATACTTATAAAAAACAGAACGCGCAATTTATTTATGGGATTAATTATTTATAAGTTCATGATCTATGCATTTCATTTCATTTAGATATCAGACTTCGAATTAAGCGTTATGTTTCAAGGTGACGACGTTATTCTTTATGGCACAGTTGGAACACCAGCTTTTATGGCTCCTGAATGCATCACATCTGGAGACAAAGGGTATTCTGGCAAGGTAGATTTAAATGTATATCAAATTTTGTTCGAATTATTAGAATGTAACTATAAAGGAAAAATACTAACTTCTTTACGATGGACCTAATTTTTTAAATTGTATTATGTGGTAAAGCGCAGAACTGATAAGGTAAACTTTAGTTATATTGTAGATATGAGGACCAAGATGATGTGGCCTTCGGCTTTGTCGCAGTGCTAGTTATATTATTTCTCATTTATAAGTAGATTTTCGAGATGGCCAGTGTATCATATATATGAGATGTACTCGCCTTATTTCGTTAAGGTGATCAAGGACTGATTGCTGAATTTTCCCACAATCATATGAGTAGACATTACGCCTCCATTGAATTTCACATATTCTCGCTTCCTAAATGGTATTCTCATTCAGGATTAACTTGGGCGGGCTACATTATCATGGTTAGAGTCCCGCTCGGGGTGCTGATAAGACCTAGGCAAGGTCGAAACCACACTCTACACCAAAGGACAATATGTTTTGGGAAATGTAATGGAAACATAAAGCCTACTCATATCATTGTAGGGGACGGATGAGGCCGAAACTGCAGTCCACTCTGAATGAGAATACCTTTGGGGATGTAAGGATGTGTGGAATTCAATGGCTGTGTTAGGCCTACTTCTAGCCTTGCGAGAAAATTCATTTATAATTCCTTCGTTATCTAGAGCGAATAATGTTCCTATTCAAGCTTACACTTAATCCTTGATAAGTTAGCAATTCCGAATTTTCATCTATCAACCCATACTATGGTATGGGCTTGCTATGGCAAGTAAAACAGATATAATTCGGAAATGAGACTAAGGGCGCCGATTTAATATACATATAAATTTTTATTCTATTTATTTATGATTTGCATTTTCCAATTTCACTTTATACATAATTTAACTAATTTTAAAATATTTTACTGTCAAAAGAGTGTTTATTTGTAACTCTGAAAATAGCGATCCTAGTCCTCATCTACTAAGCCCACTTAATCCTAGCATTTGATTGGCCTTCCTCGTAGTAATCTGCTTAATTTCCCACTCGTTTTATTTTAGGATGTATTCACTCTATTTCGTTTGAGGTGAGAAAGGACCGGTAGTATCGAAACTACTTATATACGAAAAATAAGTTATGTAGTCGATTGTTATAGCAAAATTACGTTTGCTTCATCGACAGTCTCACCAAAGAATGTGAGAATGGAAATGGCCTGGCCTCCCTTGAAATTCACATCTGCCCTATGACCCAAAGAGCACTCATGGCACTGTGGACGAATGGTTAACGTGCAAAGCTCACATGCCTCACTGTCACGGTTCGACTCCAGTTGTGGGTGTTGCTAAGACCTATGCGAGGTCGAAACTGCAGTTAACCCTGGATGAGAACGACTTTTGGGAAAGCAAGGCTGTGTGAAATTCAGTGGAGACGCCAGCTCTACTCATCATTGTTGGAAAATTTTATTGCCATACCTTCATCACCTTAAACGAAATGAGGTGAACACAACGTATACGTCTACTGATAGCCAATTAGCTCTAGTCTCTCCCGCATCCATCGTGCCTCTGGCCTCCACGGCTTACTGTCTACTTAGGTTCACAAGGGGGGTGTCCCTCTAAGATTAATTGTTAATAATAAAGGAAGAGTGATGCATATAATCTCACGTTTTTCATGCATATAATCAAGGAAATCTGCTTATTTTAGGCTATATTCAGTTAAAAATTCTTATGCTTTTATGAAATTGATTGATAAACATACACTTTCAGAGGAGGATAGGCTAGTAAGTTTTGATGTTGTGTCTACGAACACAAATATTCGGGTTGAAGGTGCTATTCAAGCTCTGATACAAACGCTCGAGCAGCATCCAGAGGTAACACAAGGAATAAAGCTAAGTGTTGCTTCCATAATTAGACTTATTAACCTATCCATGAGTAGCACATATTTTAGCTTGAATGGTAAGTTATACGAACAAACATAAGGACTATCGATGGGATCTTACCTGTCTCCCATCTTGGGGAACAATTATATGGCAAGAATGGAGGGACACTTCCTGTAAGAGGTAATACTAATCCCAAAATTGTTGGTTAGATACATGGATGAATATTTGTCATCTGGTCTCATGGTAAGAAAAGTTTAGATAGTTTCCTACTTTCATTCAATCAGCGTGAAAGAAACATTAGGTTCACAATGGAAATAGAAGAGAATAAGTCTTTACCCTTTCTGGATGTACTCATCATTAGAGAAGAGTGTAAGTTAGGAAGAGATGTTTATAGGAAGGCAACATATATTTGCTATTTACTTAATTTTTTTCCAACCATATTTACAAGACTAAGGTTGGAATTTTGAAGTCAATGACTCTTAGAAGTTTGAGGCATCCGGATAGCAAACATTTTACTAAAGAGTTGGAACGGCTGACATATTCATTCCTGGAAAATAATTATCCTTTGGGCCTTATTGAGAACAATATCTCTTTTCCGAGGAATAAATTTTCAGATGGAGACCATTTAGTCAAAGATAGACAGGCTGAGACTCTTTCCCATGTCCTAATTTTGCCCTCGTGCATTCTTTCAAAAAAAGATAGGCGAATTAGTAAGAAAGTAGGGAATAAAAACAATGTTCAAAGAAACCTTCACACTTTCTTCTGTTATGCTAACTTTTAGAGAGAAATATGACCCATTATCGAGATCCGGCTGCTACAAGCTTGTTTGCTCATGTGGCCGATCTTATGTTGGTGAGACATGCCGAGATTTGGAGAACACAAAAATGCTTATAAAGGAAGCTGGGTCCAACCGTCATAAGTGGCCGAACACATGGTAGAAACGGGACATGAATTATAAGGGTCTCAAACTAATCGGTTTGCTGATTATGGTATATCTGTGGTTAAAAGAAAAATAAGAGAGGCTATTGAAATTAATAGCCTAGGAAATACGTTAGATGTGAGGAACGATTTCAGAAAGTTGAGTATGAACTATTTATCGAAGGTATGAAGACCAAGATGGTGTTTTCTTTTCTGTGGTCACAGTCTCCTTTCGTTGTATAAAGGTTGTTTGACTTTGTTTTCGCACCTATCCCGGAGTCTGTTGTATACACCATTGTATGTACCATGTCCACGGTCCGACTTTGGAAATTATCATGCATACAATGGACTCCGGACTAGATGTATTCCTCTAAGTCTTCCTACAAATATGACAAAGTTGCTATACAAGATCAAACAACCTCTAGGGAACTATTTATGCTTGATTGACAAATTGAAGAAGAAAGAGGGTGTTAAGCCGCCATCTAAAATAAGGCGACTCAACTTGTCTGCTCAGTGATGGTTCTAACTTCACTCACACTCGTCCAACATGTTCTTCGTATATGTAAGATTAAGTTAATCAACCAAACCAGACGTGCCAGAGTACTCAGCTCAAGTCATTCTTTTCCTCCGGCGGTTAAACGTTAATGACCCTAGTCTGAGAGGTTAGGAGAAGTGGCTTCGCAGCTTGGCTTACATGGTTACAAGCGTATATCTCATTATTTCAACCATACTTTCTTACGGACTTACGAAGTCTCGGTTAGGGTTTTCTTTTTGGTCATTAAGTCTTGATGACCTGAGCATGACATTGAACTTTTGATTACTCTGATTTAGGCCCGGTATTACGTATAGACGCTAACACACAGACATACACACGCACACACTCGAGCAAAAGTAGCAGGACGAGTATTAGAGATAATTAGCCAAACTACTTTATACCTATATTCGTAAGAAAGTAGGATTTCTATCTATCTAGGTTTTTCTTTTTCTTTTGCTTAATTGAATCTATATAAGAGGTAAGATAGAGGCGGATAGCCTTCTTGCCCCAATGTTAACGTGAGACTCTTACAGGAATGAGACCCAGCTCTGATGCTGTCCATCATATGATTGAAGAAAACTCAGCTCGTCTTTTCCTACTAAAGAATATGAAATGGGAAAAGGCCTGACCTTCCTCGGAATTTACATCTTTCCTTTGACCCAAGGGCACTCGTGGCAATGTGGCCGAGCGATTAACGTGTCAGGCTCACATGTTGCACTGTCATTGTTCGACTCACGCTGGGGATGTTGATAAGACCATGACAGTGCAGCACCTGAGCTTGACACGTTAACCACTCGGCCACACTGCCACGAATATCCTTGGGAAATTCAATAGAAACGTCAGCTCTACTCATATGATTGTGAGAAAATTCTATTACGAGTCCATCATCATCTTAAACGAAATACGCTGAATGTATCTTTCATTAATTATTTTGCATTTTAGCAGCAGCCAATTGACAAGAGGGTATGAAAACAAGGGGGCGACAGAATGTAGCGCAGTAGCCTTGTAAGCGGCATCTGCTACTGATTTTGGAGATGATTACGCTTCACTAAACCTACTTGTAGCGACACATTCTTAGGCAACATTGGAGGAAACGATAGCACAGAATTGTGTGAATAATTGGATGGGCCATATGAAATGAAGTTAAGAGAAAGAGATGCGGCACTAGAAAATAGAACAATAATAGGGTTACCATCCTACCATTAAAAATGTCAAAGAATGCTTCTAAAATCTCCCTGCAATAGAGGCAGATTGTGAAATGTCAATCTATTTCGCACGCAATATCGTTTTTACAATGGCTTCATTTGAGATCTCGATTTGTTAAGGCTGATGATCAAATTTTCTCATGAATTTTATTGCCATTTGTGCACCAAAAAGTTGTTCCTATCCAGAGTCCCATAGGTTTGAACTACGTTTTTATTGAGTTGAGTTAAATTTACTTGTTCTAAGACTAACAAGTTATTTTTAGGCCAGAAGGCCTTAGCACTGGCTACCATACTTGTTACATTAAAATTATATTTATACTAGTCTTAATTTTGAGGTTTAAGCGTATGAGCCGCTTTAGAAAATTATAACGATGCATTCATTATTAAACCCTATTATTCTAACCAAAAGCTCGCTGACGTATGGTCGCTTGGTATGACACTTTATGCAATGAATTTTAAAAAGGTAAGTTCTTCTCTTTTTATTTTTAGACATATTATGATGGAATTGGTAAATATGAAATTTTCTCGGACATAGAAGCAAGAGAGGTTGATCTGTCCAGGTAATAATTAATCTCAAATTACATATTTTAGCCATCAATTTCCATCGGCAGAGGCAGAAGACATCTTAGAGAACATTTTGAAAAAGGATCCATCAGATAGGATTACAGTTACGAAAATTAAAGTAAGTGAACGTAAGGCTTGTTAATGCAGCGTAGCTTCCGCAAAACTTATCCATAGTTGCCCTTCCGTAATAGCTCTGAATACAATGCAAAATTATCAAGAGTAACTTTACTTTTTAGTTTCGAGATGGATATATTAAACTTGTCTCCAGGATGTCATTTTCTTTTTCCAAGCTCTTCAGTGGTGCGGTGAGTGCTTTTTCTCATGTGATGTTAGTGTACATGTTTTGTACATCATAACTCACCAATAGTTCGTTTCCTTACAAAGTGGCTCCTTTGATTCTTTGGCAAAATTCTTATGAGTCCTTCACTCTATTCGATAATCTGTCATTCAATTTATTTAGTTTGAGGCAGATAAATTTTACCAATTTATGTGTCGGTCTATGTTTGTTGTTGATTATCACTCAACAGTTCTCTTTACCTGTGTATCTTTGGCAAACCGTATGCTACTGAGGCTCTTGCATCCTTTCGTATGAATGAGTTCATTGTCCATTTGTCGAATACCCCGTTCATATTCATTTCCTTCAACAGTTATTTCAGTGTCCCTTTGATCTTAACTTTTGGGTCTTTTGTTAATAGCCGATATAGTGTAGTGTCCCCGAGAATATTTTCCATTTTCTCTGCATATTCCTTCCTGTACATCACCATTGTAGCATCTCCTTTGTCGGTTTGCAGGACTATTTGATCGTGTCTTTTCAATTATCTATATATCTAGGTTGTATTCTTCCAATGTGTGGGCTCTTGATGCGCCAAGATTATTAGGATGATTCCCATTTCCAGATTTTTTGTTTTTCATTTGGCTTCTCAGAGCTATTGATCACATCCACTAAAATGTCCTTGATTACCTTCCTTTCATTATGAAGTGCAAAATTCAGTCCTCTCTTGAGGATCTCTATGGTTTCTAGGACGAAAGGCACGGAAGACAGATTCACTACTTTATCCTCATTTCTTGTCTGCACTGTGAAATCCTTCAGCCTAGAGGCATCTTCATTTTTTTCAGATGGTTGGACCTTGGGCTGCCTATAGATCCCATATTTATTCCGCTTATTTTGGTGCCATTTTGTCTGTCATCTTCTATTGTTTTGGGAAATCCTCCGGGGTAAGAATCTGACTCAAATCATGCCA
>CAAALY010244219.1:1193-15917 GCA_900617795.1 Protopolystoma xenopodis
TACTTGATCCACCCGAACGACAAGACTCCCCTCGAACGTCTCAGAGCGCAGTGCAATTAGAGCATCGGCGGTACAGACGACCACATCTAATGCTCGTATCTCCGGCACTCCCATCAGTCGGCTGTTGCAAAAAGAGGCCGATTCGCAGCTGATTTGCCGCAAAATCGGCGTCACTTTGAAGTGGTCCAAATAGGAAATCTTGTTGTTGAGCCATGAAGAGTTGTTTAAGTCACTGTCGCCAAAAGATGAGGCTGCTTCCGGCCGCTCTGCAATTCAGTTTTGGCACAGATATGGTCCACTTGGCAAACACCTCTAGAACTGGAACTAATTTATGCAGATGCTTTAGGCTAAGTCGAGAAAACGAATCGGCTCTACTCTACAAGCTGTATATTCTCACAATGAAGAACGAAATTGAATAGGTATATAATTATTTGACTAATGCTTTTTCATGTTAATCTTAATACTTCTATGCTTGAGTGTGTGCTTGTGTGTGTATGCATGATCATAGTCCGAAGCATCAGTCACATTTGAGTACTCAACCCAAATAACCTTCAAGAGTTCATTTTGGCAAAAAAGATGCTGAACCCAGATATAGATCTGCTTTATGCTTCAATTTGACTCATCTTCAAGCCATTAGAGTAAGATTGTTGTGAAAACTTTCAGTTCATATGAAAATGCATGATGCACATTTTTGTAAGTTGATCTCACCACAAGACGTCGGCTGATTCGCGTTGTACCGCAGCCGGTATTCAGGTTGATCCAGTCCACGAGACATCCTCCATTTTTTTGGGCTGAGACGTACTGAGACGTACTTGTTCGTCATATGACGAGCATTATCACAGCATTAAGTTGACATTAAGTCAAGAAGACTGAAGGGCTTTTATCTATATCATATATGTACTCATTTCGGGAAAAATTTGGATATAGATGGATATAGAAAGTTATCTTCATTCACTTATACTAAAGTGTGTATTCTTAGTAGCGTCTATATTCAAAACCGGCCATAAGTAAAAGTAATTAGGAAAAAGCTTAGCGTAAGCCCCAGGTCATCAAGCATGACCGAGATTGCGTTGGTCCGTGGGTAACCCCGGCCGAATTGATGAGATGTAAGCCTGTACGAAATCATCAGTTCGAACCCGTTAGTCTAGATTATTAGGATTTTATGACCCAAAGAGAAGCATGGCTGGGATTGCTCAGTCTTGCAAGTCTGTTTCGGTTGATGCGCTTTGCATGCCTGTTGAAAGAGTGTGAATTTGCATAGCGACTCAACACGCTCTCTCTTTCAATCCTTTTATCAAGCATTAGTAATGCTTACTCAACTTTCTACCACCATTCCTCACATTCACGTATTTCCTAATCCACTTATTTCGATCTCCTCTCTTCGCTTGCGTTTAATAGCAGACATATCATAAACAGCATAACTCTGCGTCCGAGACCATTCTATCTCATGTTCAGTCTCTTCATCATACCAAATGAAAGTCTTCATACCAATCTTATCCTGGGAAATTCTTCAAAACCCACACTTTCTTCCTTTAGAGTAAGCAGAAGGTATTTTGGAAAAAGATTTCGAGATGGAGAGACTTTCATTTCGTTTGTAAGTGTTTGATGAGGATAATAAGACACAAGCACGCAGACAAACTCATGTAAAAGTAGTATAACCAACTTGTTCTATATATATATTTTGGTTTTTTAATTATGAGTATTTATACAATGTATGATAGAGCCGGACAGTATTCTTGATCTGGTGCTAACTTGGGACTATCGTAAGAATGAGTTCCAGCTCTGATGATGTCCATCGTATGACGGATGATAGCTTAGCCCGCTTTCATCCGAAACGGGGGAAGGTGTCGAATGGACTGCGTCAATCTGCGGGTCGTAATAGCGCCAAACGGCTGCAGAACAACGGAAATCGGCCGTTGTCTTCTAGTGAGATCGACCTTCGTCTTCATGCACTTTCTTACAAAATATGATTCCTTCAAACAATATTATATCTGGAGATTTATCGAAACCCAGTCGCTTTTTGCATCGAAAATAACATTTCGGGTTCTTCGTACAACTTAACTAGACATCATCAGAGCTGGAACTTAGTATTGCAAAAGTTTGAAGTTGACACTAAGTCAATGGGATTACCTGACTCTATCCTAAATGTCCAATATATTCATAACGGATGATAGTTTTCGTGGTTTTAGTGTGGCGAGAAGACAGGTTGCAAGCAGCTGAACCAAACGTAGTCGTGGCAGCATCACTGAACAGTTCCATTCTCGTCAAAGTGACCGGTTGTAGCTTTTATTGTGATTCGAGTGGCTCAAATTGCTTGGCTTTTCAACCCACGGAGGCTACTGATGTGAGGAGGAATAAAAGTTGAAACTGGTGTTTAACCTGCCTAAAAACGGTGATATGAAACTGGAAGCGAATTCCGATCTCCCTTTGTTGTTATGTGTATAATAGCATAAAATAAAATGCATAATAAAATGCGATAATAATCGCAAGGCGAAAGCATACGATGCCGGATATCCTCATGTCATTATATTCTTTCTACAACTTCGCCTCATCAATCCGCTTCGCTTGTTGCCTAGGCTAAAGGATAGGTTTTATGTGATTTTACCAGTGAAACAGGATAGCTAAATAATCACAAAAACTCAAATTGTTCGATATAGCTAACCTATGAATCCCTCCGGCCAATGTTTTCCTGTAAAACGACTTACTCAGAGCATCGGAATCCGCACTAAGATTACAACATGTTTTTGCTCTTCAACCAGTTGGGATTTCCAGATCATTAGGGCAGTTGTTGACGTTCGATGCAGAAACAGCAGCTTAAATCACTTTTCTGGATGAGCAAGTATTTGTCTTCATTACTTGTCTTATCCATGAGAATAATCTACTAAACGGGCGGCAATTTTTGATTAAAAACTTGTTCATCCTAGGTTATTTGAGGTACGTTAAGGACAACAAAAGAATTTTTCCCGCCATGCCATTAGTAAGCCTTATTAGTTCAATAAATCTCAGTTAACCTCGACTCATAAAATTTTGATCTTCCACAGTCAAAAGCAATAGCTTAACCGATCTAGGATCTGATTAAGTTCTTATTTAGGAATTGCCAATAGCTGCAAAACATACTAATTTTGCTTATAAGTAGTGTCATAGATTGTGGTGCAAATACAGATTTGCCTCATCGACAATTCTTCTATAAATATGTGCTTTGGAAGAGGCCTGACCTTCCGTGTAAATCACATTTGCCATGTGAATCCAATTTCACCCGCTACGATGTTCACGGCGCAGGTGCGAATGAGATGTTGAGGCGAGATACAAAGGGTTGTACAGTCAGAACGGAAAAATTTAATTGTTACAATGACTAAATGGAATTCAATAGTAGCCTAAGATCTATTCATATTATTGTGGGGAATCTCCACTATCTGTTTTCGAGCTGTATCTGCTTTGATTGTTTCCTTGTTAGACTAAATGAGGTTCCCTTCTTCGCATAATCACGATTTGACTGCCTTCAGAGTTGGTGATGATATTATGTTGCGAGGTTTCGGCTTTTTGAGTGGCAAAGGGACGTGAAGTTTCAGGCAAAGATGGGGCCTCATTTTTTCTTTGAATTTCGCATCACAAACGATATTTACATTCATCATCAGCACACACACACACTTCATTCGTCACCTTAAACCAGACAGGATGATCATAGACAGCTCTTATATCAGATCTACCGGAAGTCCTTAAAACCCACTAACGAAACGAAAAATAAGTGTTTTGTAGATTGGTACGTTGACAATCCCACCACACTAATGGGATCTATGAAAGGCCTAGGCCTTCTTGAAATTCACATCTATCCTGTCACCCGGTAGCACTCGTGACAGTCTGATGTAGGAATTAACGCGTCAAGGCTATGCTCTGTACTATCACAACCTGGGCTCGAGCCCCGCTCAGGATGGTAATTGAAGTTGGGCGAGGTCGAAAAATGAGGCCTTCATTACCTTAAACAAGGTATGGTGAGCACAGCTCTTATATCTACTGGAAGCCTCGAGGACCCACTTGTGAAACGAAAAATCAAGCCTCCTCTTCAACTCATAGTGGCCATAGTCGCAATCATTTGACGACATTTATCTCCATTACCAACTAATCCTCCAAATCTTTGTGCATAAATCAAGCTTTAGCCTCCACTCTACCCTCAGTTCTCTCTTTTGACTTGCCGTTTAAGAAATGTCATCAGCCAGAATTTCAGGCAGAAGCTAAGTGGAACGCTAGTTATTCCGTCGTCTCTTCCCTTTTGGTGACTTTACTCCTTGTCCACCCAAACCCTATTCCATATATACTCTTTCTTCCATGCCATTTGTTAATCTCCACGGCTGCTTGTCCGGATAGTATCACTCGTAGTGGCCTCCCCTCTTAACGCAACCATCTTTTTGTCGACATTAAGACGAATATATCTTCTGTCTGGAGTTAGGTCATTCTTCTATTTACACATTTGCTTTGCTGGCGCCTGTTTAAGCAGTAAACTGCGGGACCATAGATACAGACATGCACCCTGTCAGTTGGGTCTTTCTAGACCGTCACCCATTCCACCCAAACCACTGTCCATTTGGCCAATCAGACGAAATACACATTCATCCACTCGAACATCAAATGTTTGAGCCATTTTCTCGAGGCTGGACACTTGGCTGACCCACTGGGCGACGCATTCGGGTACTCATGGGGTCTCCGGCGCACCCACTCACTCGAATAATGCCCAGCCTCCATGACACGCCGGCTGTCCTCTTCTCCAGTTTCGCTTCTTCCGAAATCGTCTGCCATCTGCTGACGATTGTCCGCCAAGTGGCTCCCGACTTATGTGACAAGGGCTTAGGGGGAAGCAACAGGTCATCCTCTTGAGCAAATGTTGGCAAAAGACATTTGACGAACTTGCACAAAAACACACAGACATACACACAAAGAAATACAGAGACATAAGCGCACAAAAACACAGACTGACAGAAAACAGACAGACAGAAAGACAAGAATATACAAGAGCAAACACATACCGGAGAGTGTCTCTCGCTTGTCCATTCCACCCAGTTGCACACCGACAACCACATTGAGGTAGCCAGAAAAAGGTCACTATCGAAGAATTCCGATTATTTTTGTCGTGTTTTCGTCAGTTTTATATTCGAAATTTAGACCCTAATCTTATCTGTAATTTGTCAATATTTATTAAAGCAGATGTCTTCATTCGGCCTTGTTTATCTACAATGTCTGTCTAGGCCTCTTGTTTGTTGGCATGTAACTGATTGGTACAGCAAGGGCTAATCTCTAGTCGAACCAGTTTACACATTCGACAGGTTCTTCGCGATCTCAATCTTCTCCCGGGTTGGCGTCTACCGTGCTAATGCCATTCTATTTACCACTTTGGTTTTGGTTTGTTGAATGAATCAAAGATAGGAAGATTCTCTTTCATTTTATAGACTGTATGAGAGTTGCCATGGATTTGTGACTATCATGATGCATGAAATCATAATTAAGAGACTTCTAAATCAGGATTTACTTCATCTACATATCACCAACCCATCTGATTCATGCTAGTCGGAACTGAATGCATGACTAAAAGCATTTTTTCGTTGCTTCTTCTCGCATTCTTCCATCACTTTGACGAAGCTTCATTTCGATATCTGTTGGTATAAATGCCGACACGTCTACGAGGCTTTCCACCCTCACTTCAAAGAAGAAGTGCAATTGATAAATAATCATTTTCTTGTATTTTCATAAGGCCCATTAATTTTGCGATCCCTCGATCCATTCGCCAATGTAGCAATTCCTTTGAGCATCATACACTTTATTGTAAAGTAATCTAATTTCACGCTGTGCATTCATACAGAATCATTTCTCTGGATACTTTAGACAGCTCAATTTCATTCACCCGCTGTACCACTTCGCCAATTAACAATCTCGAATACACATATTTCGCCCTTTTCTATTTCCACTTGTCTGTCTATCCCAATAGCTAGGAGAACACAATAAGGCTCAAACACTATCCCACACACACAAACAGACAGACAGACACACACACACACACACAGAGACACAAAGCAAGAGCCACGTTCATTCAAGCCGTCGAGCCTTATACCATTAACCACAATTTGGCATACTAGTTTCTCTCGGACATGACGTAGTCTACAAGGCTTCTGGCTAGACTGATATGGATATATCTAAGTCCACTGTTATCTCAATCCACTTTGCCTAGAAGTACTGAGCAAATGTATGCATATTTTCGCTGGTGTGATTGTCCCTGTGTTTGTCTCCATGCCTGTATACCATTGCGCCTGTGTGGGCGAGTGTGTGTTGTCCTGTCAGTGCGCATTCTCACACTTGCCTGCTTGCATATGGAGTCGTGTGCGCCATCAAGCGTGTGAATGGAGTAGGCATGGGGCAATTGGAATCTGAGATTCGGCCACAATACCACTGGCTTGCATAGACTTGGCCCGAGATAAGCTGACCTCTTGACCAAGAAATTAGCTGATTCACGTCACCTTGGTTGCATGTCGCCTCTTTTTGTCCATCTTCTCTACAAATGTTGCTATACCAAATTGTTTGTGTGTATCTTTCTTTTTTTTCACTCTTTTCCACATCTCCTTCTGGTGTGTTGACCTTTCTACCACTTTTTCATGGTCTCAATATCCACATAAAACCTAGGCGCCCAGTATCTGGTGCGTGGTCATGTTATGCAATTCACTCCACTCTCGCCTGCCTCACCACCACCACCCCCCTCGGAAACGACACAAATTCGGTACCAATCCAGGCTTTGCCCATCCGTCGCTAAGACAGAACTCGCTCCGCCTCAAGCCCTCGCGTCAGGTAGTCCAGCGAGGCGGGCAAATTGTGCCCTACTGCCGGTCAGCTGGTCCGGCATTCACTTCAGCGCCACTTTAACCGGCCAGCCTGAACTCCAAAGAGACATCTCTCTGCGTAGACCAGCAGATGTCTTCTTCAACAACCATGACAACAGCAGTTGTTGCCTAAAGCTTGTATTTTTCTTCTTTAACATTGGTCACTAATGCAATCCGGATTATCAACCAAAGCGATGCAGGCATAGCTTGGCCCCACTGTTACGAACTCGAGTCTGGTCCCCTTTCTTCCATCTCCCTTCTCCCTTCACTCCCCAATCCCCCATAACTCCTGTTGCAGACCCATCAGGGCTCAACTTCTAATTGGCCGCTACTTTTGCACAGGCCCGCAAGTGGGCAAACAATACGCCAAACGGCTGGTCTGGAAGATAAAGCCAAAAAGCCTTTTTATGCGTTGAAGATTATGCTTCTGTGGTCAATTTACTAGAGGCCTCTCATCATCCGAACAAGGTATTCATCTTCTCCAGGATGAAAAATTAATTGATAAAATTATATGTTACTACTATCGGTGCTAGCAGTAGTAGCTTATTCATCCTTGTTCGCATAAAGTAATGGAGCATTTATTGCTGAATTTGGCTGAGAATATCTTTTGGCGCGTGAACTTCAGCGGGAACGTGAGGCCTGCTTAAACAATCGCGATAAAATTAACCTTGTATGATTAGGGGTAAATACAAGTCTTATTCAAGAAATACCGGCAATTTCGAAACATATTCATACTGAATTAAGAAAGTTATATATGGCATGTTTTCACCTTTTTTCGTTTGAGGTGATGAAGGACTAATAGCTAAATTTTCCTACATTCATATGATCAGACCTCGTATTTTTATTGAACTCGTTACTGTCATCGTTCGAGTCCAGTTGGGGGCGTTGCTAAGACCTAGGCGAGGTCTAAATTATGGCAATCTTCAGTCTTTATGTGAATACCTTTTGTGCAGCAAGCATGATTGTTTGACAATTTAACTACCATTACTTCATCACTTTAAACGAAAAAGGGGGAAAACATCTCAATTATATGATCTACTGTTAGTCTCCAAAACCTAATTATAGACGAAAAATTTGAAAAATTATCTTTTGGAATATTACTCCTAAAATCAAAACACAATTCTTTTCTTGCTCTCTCTCTCCTTAGCTTCCTCCTTTTCATGAAAATGTGAGGGAGTGAAACAGGCTTAGAGACCTGGCTACATGTGATGATCGCATCAACTCTGTTGACTTGATGCTCCTGCTGCAATCGTCGCAGACCTTGCGATCTGGCTGGTCGTGTTACAACCACCTGGCTAGCCTCGGCGGCCATACAGAAGCCATTTCGGTAGCACCTGATGGTGGGGTGGCCTGGAAGCATGTTCCGAATAGGCCTGCCTTTAAGACAACACGTTGCGGAGCGACTGTTTCGATCGTCTTAGCAGCTGAGGCGATGTTATCACGTCCAGCCAGACATGGCGAAACTGGCACCACAAGGCTGTCTTAGAGGCATGGCACACATGCTGGAGACAAACAGCCGGTCGGAACCAATTCAATTCATTTCACTTTAGGTGGGCCAGTCTGAGCGACACCGGATTCCGTGACAGTCTGACTGTCTCACAGTTGCTAACGCCTGTAGTGAACCCAGATTGTAATTAGACCATAATCCCTTTCAGGTGTGTAGTTCTGACCTCGGACAGTCTAACGCCTGTCTGGACCACGGCGGAGGGTTCAGCATTTCAGATCAATCTCTAACTTCGTCACACCCCCATACGACCTCATGATGACATAAAAGCGCGCACACCCACACCCACACACATACACACACACTTGTAGACAATCGCACATACAACAATTCACACCGCCTTCACTTGTACATGTTCACTCGTACTTGCTCAGATGACGGCATCATCGGCGTTGACCATCGTCTATGCAAACGTCAAGCGTGAAAGGCGCTTTGAAGCGAGACTAACAAAAGAGAGCCCATTATTTCAGCACAAGTTCACTTTGCAACTGGCGAACATGTTCTTGCTGTTCTGGCCAGCATCGTTCGAGGAGTCTGGTAGGTCCGTTTCACTTTCCGAGGCAATCAGAAGACGATTGAGGCTCGGAAGTAGCGTCGGGCGTAGCTGACAGCGACGATCGGCGACGATCGTCAGTCGTCCTTCGATGGAACTGGCGCAACAACCTTCTTTTCTGGCCTCAGTGCACGACACGAACGTGCTGAGTGGGCAAGTCGTCTCGAATGGAGTCCTCCAATTCCAGCTTTTCATTCCGAACGCGACAACTAAAACTAGCAGACCAAGCATTAACATGCAGAATGCATGAGATGAATGGAAAGTGAAATATGTGAAAGGCCTAGATTTGTGTGAAATTCACGTCCGCCCGCTGGTCTGATGCGGCTCGTGGCAGTTTGGCGTAGTGGATAACATACCGAGACTGGCTGTACTATCGTAAATAGAGTTGGAGTCCCGCTGACGGTGGTGATGAGTCCCATGAGAGGTCGAATCTGCAGTCCACTATAAATGAGAATACCTTCTGACAATTGAAACTCATATGACTGGGGGCAAATTAAACTGACAGTCCTTCACCGCCTTAAACAAAATGGGATGAATACATTTTATTTATATGATCTACCGGTAGTGTCAAAACTTGATCTAGCCTGAGCCGTATTTTCCCTTGGACTAACAACAGAATCCGTCGATTTCTTCTGCAAATAGCTTTTTCTAGACTAAATCACCTTCACACGCTTAAACCAATCTTTTTTTACTAATTCCCCAGCCGACATCAGAGTGAAATATTGATGCACCATTTTAACCCAAACAGAGATAATACACATTTTGCCTTAGTACCCGCGTTAGTTAGCAACTGTATGGAGTCTGATGGTCTTCGTTAAGGCTATTTGTGTACCAGACCGACGACGATTCTTCTCACGATTAGATAAAGCTGATGCTTAACTATTAATTTGGATTGAATTAGTTCGCATCAATATGTAATCGTATGTTGCCTATCGAGACAAAATTGTCCCCGAAACGAGGTAAAGCAAGAGATGTTTGATTTGCCATGAAAGTTCTGTTTGCGAGGCAATATAAATGCCTCTGAGCCTGTTTGGTTTCGATGGTAACCTGTCTGATTTCGAATCCCGCCAAGCCTATACATAAAGGGCCGAAAATGTTAAGCTTTCCCAGTTGATAGTGAGCAAAATCGCTCCCATTCCAACGCAAGCATTCTTATGTACGGGTACTTTAGTGCTCAGATTCGAGCCTAATTGACTATCAGAATAATAATATTCTTATATTATAGATATGCAGACCAAGGTCTCCATGACATTCCGATCAAGTTGCGAAAACAAGGTCGAACCAACACAATAATATTCTTATTAAATATAATAATAATAGTAATATTCTTAATAAATTACTAAATATCGGCACGAGAAGCTGCTTCAATATCTTCCGAAGACGTACCAGTTGGAAGGCCCTCTTAATAGCCTAAGACAACCGTGATGCGAGATGGAAGTCATATTTAGAGCTAAAATAGGAAAGAATTTCTCCGCCAAACCCTTGTCGTAGAAATTAAATGGCAGTCGCTATAGCTGGTTCTATTCTGTGCAAATTAACAATCCTTCTACTGAAATAGCGGAGCATAGCATTCCTCCTAAAATAGCTAAATCTTGATAGAGTCAAATGACTTTGATTTAGTTAGCACTACTTATTAATCAAATTTAGTGAAATTTTCTATTAATAGTAATTAGACTCAGTTATAATGAATTAAAAATTCTTAATTCTTTAAATACATTTAAAATAATATTTACTAAAAAAGCTCAGGTAAGGGATAAAAATCTGATCCAATTTAAGAATACAAGCAATATATATTTGGAGTAGAACTCCCTCGCCTGTTTGGTTTCGTTCATTTATTAACATTGTCTCCATCCTTGCTGGGGAAATCCTCAAGTGAAATGTCTTTTATTTTTATTTATTTATCAGTCAGGTGATTGGTAGCTTGCAATAATAGCCATTTAATCCCAAATTATTGTACTCTTTACCTTGAGAAATAAAAACAAGTAAAAATTGAAATCTAAACGACGCAATCACTTGGAAAATCTGTAAAACTTGGTACTGATCCGGATGACTACGCAGAACGGTGCAAAGTACACATTGGCCTGTTCCTGAAGAAGTCAAGTAAATAAACATACTTGGCCAGCTGTATATTTACATACAACCAAGTATGTTGCCCGCATAAAGCGTCAGGACTGCCATATTTATTTTAGGTATTGGCAAAAAGTTGAGAAAATTATGTCCCGGCTTGCACATTATGGGACGGAAACAAACGCACAGGATGCTACGAGCAAGTTAGAATTTGCTAATCTGATCTAACATCGTGATTTATCTCTGTGAAAGTGTTTTTTTGCTTTTCCACGAAATGGTGGGAATGGATATCAATTTTTTAAAGTTAAGACATGTTCTAGTTGAATTCGGGTCTTTTGCTCGCTAGGGTAGAACACAAGAGTCTACTTTGCACCAATTATGGGCAAGTACAAACTCAGACCTTTGTATGAAGACGAACAAAAAGAGCAGAAGTTTGTTCCAAATATTACTTTTTTACGCCAGAGAACAATGCCCATAAGGCTATGGTCGGATGTTCATTTTTTCTAAATTTTTTATCCTTTTTATCCTTCTGGGATGGCTACTACTCATAGCTAAAGCAATGATACTTTTATCTGACTACAATAAGTAAAAATACGTTCTGTAAGAAACTGGTCCATCCTCGCAAAATCAGTTATTCTGTAGCCACAGCAACAAGTGAAAAGTTGATTCAGGGCAATTTTTAAATTAATTTGTGTAAAGAAGATGAGAGATGCATTGCAGCTGCTGCCATTTTACTCAGCCTGCTTTACGGCTTTGCGGCAAAATCGGGGCTTATTCATATTCTAACCTCCAAAATGAGAATCGAATCGAGAATATTTTGGCATTTTTAAAGAAGCTAATATTAGAGCCTCTCTTGGATGTAAATTTTATGTTAAAATCAACCAAACCCACTAGACACGGTTTGACCTCGTTTTCACAACTTGGCCGAGTTTTCAGGCGCCTTTCCGAAGTAGTTATGATAATTCCCGGCATCAGAGTGTGAACTTGGTACATACCCAGACGGTCTAACCAAATAGTTTCCCGTTCTAAATAAATTTTCCTTTTCTTCAGATCACTACTTGATAGTTTTTGTGGAAAAAAACAGAAAAACTTAGCCAGCACGAGGGCAAAATTTAGCTCACTATATACTATACGAATCAATCTAATCAGGATTCCTATAATTGTATGAAAATTTGGTTGGATGGTACATATAATAGTGTCTCTTTGAGAAAATAAACTTTATCACCTTGCAGCTTTGAATATTTATTTAAACGCACCAGCCCTTGACGAACTGACCTCCGGAGCCGATCAGCTCTAAATGAGCTCTTGTCTGCCTCGCTGTGACGAGCATTGTCGAGGATAGATGAAATTTTTGACGAAAATCGTGGGCTGTTGCAATCTTATCTACCTCGTAGAACATAGTGTTGGGATATTATTCTAGCATCCGATGGTTTATTTAACTGGTTTATGCTTCCTCTTGGATGAAGTGGTTTGTGATGACGTTTTCGAAGAATTCCTTGGAATCGCACTAATGACTTGACCTTCATTTCGAATAAAAGTGTGTATAGGGACTCATTAAACGTTCACACAAGAAGACGATGGTGCGTCACCTTTGGTATATTGTCTTTTTCTTATACTCAAACTTTCCGGTTGGCCCAACTGTGGAGATAACCTCCATGAGCTTTAGTCCCACTTTGGTTTAGTGTTCCCACGCCCGAATACTTAGACATGAAAAGGCATTCCCAATAACAAGTTTTCGCTGTTTTATCGGTTTGCATACTAAGGGAAGACTAGCCGTTTTGTTGTCTTTTAACGTCTTGTAAACTCGAAATGGAAATATGAATTCAGCTCAGCGCTTCTTCACTGTAACTGAATGGAGGCGTTCTCGAGGACTGCGTCAACATAAACATTTCGATAAAATCAAACCGTTAGTGATCAGGTAGAATCTGTTGTAGCCTTTTTATGATATTTGGCAAAATATGTCTGTATCACACAGTTTCGCTCGAAATAAAAGCCTACATATAAGGAAATTTGATGCAAAACTGACAGAAGCTTTTTTCATTGACTGACTTGCGATATAGATGCAAGTTTTTTTCGGTCATTCTACATCCTTTGCTTCGTTCATATATCAACTGAGATGGTACAGCTCCAAACAAACCTGCGAGTAATCAAGCCTCAAGTTTTCTTTCTTGCTCCATCTCTATCCAACGGCCAGAAGTTGTTCCGAATTCGTTTTACCTCTTTAGCTCACTTCCTTTTCAAGTAGAAACGTGCAATGATGAGATTCAAAGGTCGAATCCACCAGAGAATGACGGCGACTTCCTCTTGACGATCTCTCGATTCGCTTTGCTGAAACAGTCTTGGTGACGGCATCCTCGAGTTAGCTCATGCTAGTGAGTTGAGAAAACTTTTTGAGAAATAAGATTTACTTACCAAATCGTAGCATACAGAAAACCAGAAAGATAGTTTAAAATTCACTGTCTTGCAGAGTATGGCAGCCTTTCAGTTAGTCAGAAGATTAAATGACAAACAGAAAGTTAACAAGACAACCAAGCGCATGAATAATTTAGCGAATCTACGAAATTGAACGGAAAGCAAGTTTGGCTGTTGGATAGAAAGGATCAGGGAGAAAGGGAAAGGAGAGCCGTTGAGCAAGACGGTGCTTGGTAGATCTAAAGCACGTTTAGTACATTTCATACTTGCATGCATTAATATTGTGGCATCACATTACGGATTATTTAAGAAAGGAAATGTACGTTCTGTCGAATCTGCTTCAAATCTAACCATCTACAGGAGCTTAGGGCGAAGTGAAATGCATCCAAACAAGCTGTCGGATTTATACAAGTTGGTTGACCTCGTTGTCGCAACTTTGTCTTGTTGTCAGGGCGACTTTGTAAAACACACCTAGTAGTTGTCATGATTCCCAGCATCAGACAAGGGACTTGGTACATTCTCAAACGTTTCGTCGACATCATCAGTGACTTTTGCTACGAACTCGTCAAAGAGACAAGTCAAGTCAATCCGTCGACAAACGTTCTGTCGCTCTGACAAGACCAAGTTGCGACAACGAGGTCAACCAACTTGTATAAATCGAAAGGAGACTGCGACCATACCAGAGGCCACAACATCTTGGTCTTCATTCTTCAAACCGTCGGATGCCTGATTAATATCTTGAAAGGGAGTATAAGTAGTAGGCAGGAATGTGGCCGGCCAGCTTCTTGATAAGGTTCAGAAAAGGATAGGCAAAAGATCGGTATTACCATAATAACCGGCAATCTTCCTTCGAATAAGAGTTCCGGTCATCTTAGCTCGCATAAGATGATGAATCTTCCCACAATCCGATAAGTGATTCTATTGAATTTCATATAACCTTGCCTCCCTAAAGGCATTCTCATGTCCGAGGAAGTGGACTGCAGCCTCAACCTCGCCTCGGTCTCATCGGTACCCTCAGCCAGAATCAAAACCGGTTTTTGTAAGGCCAAGTTACGAATTCCCTCTTGCCAGCCTTTCATGTGAAATTAAAATATAAATTTATCGTATGTGTATGACATGCATTCACCCTATTCTATTACCAGTCCTTCATCACCTAAAACGAAATAAGGTGAATACATCTTATATTACTGATTTACTAGTAGTCTCGAAACTCTACTTAAATACGACAAATAAGTGACGTATTCGATTGTTATGGCAAAAATACGTTTGCTTCATCGAAAATCCCACCAAATTGTGTGATATGGGATAAGGCTTAGTCTTCCTTGAAATGC
>CAAALY010244222.1:4133-16650 GCA_900617795.1 Protopolystoma xenopodis
TCCTGCTGATCCGCTTTTTTCACAAGCCCGCATGAAGACTTTATTAATATTAAAACTAACTAGCTTTGTGCACTTTCTTATATCTATACAGCTTCAGCACCGCTTTCTTCAGACGTTTAGTCTTTTCTAGTAAAAAGTCTATTAAGATTTAGAGGAAGTGTTTAGATCACTGATATGCATTTAACTATGCAAAGCAATAATGAGCTTAAGTTGGTATTATTTTAATAGTAATATTACCTGTAATAAGTCCAAACTAACATGAGCTGACGAGCTGCACTAGCACGCCTGGGACCACAGCCGCGACCAATGAGACTGCGCTGCACTAGACTATCCAACCAGGCTGCCCAAGCCGGTAGATCACGGCCGTGTAAAAGCAATTTCTTCAATTCACCATGCAAGCAGGCTATTGTACTCATGGAACCTACTCGACCATTCGACGTTGATTCATGTGACAGGGCACTCAGGTTTTGAATAGAGTCAAGACTAGAGTCTAGATGAAAAAGGAGAAGAGATATTTGTGAGAATAGACATATTAAATGACGAGGATACGCGTTTAATACTGATTCGAGTCAGTTTATGTCTCATTGCTTGGAATCTCCTGGATGGCCTTCTCGTCGGTTTTAAGTCTGTTATCTTGTATAGGTTTTGCCATCGCCCCAGGTCCACCAGTAAATAACTGATGACTCTCCAATGACAGCGACTTAGTTGCGATGGTAGAAGTATTCGCAGTACCTTTCGCTATCTATAGGGAATCTCTCATTAAAGTTCCCTTATACTGTGATAGTAAACTTATGCATGCTTAACAATAAATTTTGACAGCAAAGGTACCCAAAATCTATTTTATGGCATTACTCATTCAATCTAAACTGCTAGGCCAAGAGAATTCATTTAACTAATGAATCCGAGTCCTTAATTTTAGTATGTTATGCTAGCTGTTGAAAGTGTAACTAAACTAGAAGCCACGCAGAGGATTTATAAGAGTTTGTAACTTCGTTAGTTTGATTTGATTTTGGGGTTTATACTTATTTTGTGAAAATTATGGAAAGTGACCATGATTAAGAATCTTCGAGGGGGCGAATTAGATGTCGTTAGAATTCACTACTTTTAGTGAGCAAATATAGCTTTTAAATAAAATCATAATTGAAGTTCTCTCATTCGTATATATGTTTAAGGTGGATATACAATAAATCAGAAAGCAATTAAATCGAAGATATAAAGACCAAGAGGGTGTGGTCCTCAGGATGGTCGCAGTCTACTTCCGATTTATAGAAGTTGGCTGACCTCGTTTTAGCAACTTGGTCTTGTTGTCAGGACAACATAATTGAACCCACCTTGTCCGAAGTTATCCGCCATAGTAGTTAGCATAGATCCCAGTATCAGACCAATCTCTGACATCGTAGTCAGCATCATCATTGAGTTTTAGCATTTTCAGCACCAAGTCACAACTCGTCAGAGACAAGTGAAGTCAGTCCATCGACCAACGTGCTGACGAGACGGTTGCACTTTCACTCACCTTTTGTCCACGCCCACCTATCTACTTATTACCATCTTATCCCAACCCCACCAAGTTAGTGATAACTTTGCCTAATACTTAAGCAAACTCGGGTAAAACAAGAATACAGCATGATCAGCAAAAGGGAGACGCCTGGATCCTTGACCTATTGTTAACCATAGGAAAAGGGATCACGAGAAGAAAGGGGAGGAGGTAATTTCGGAAATAAAGCCAAGACGGTCTCAGTGAATGAAGTCTGTAGGAAGAATCCAGTTAAATTTTGCGGACCTGGCGGTGACGGAGCTAAGGAGACGGATAAGCCTAACCGTCATAAAAATTCGGCATAATGGCTAAACTGTACTAGAAATCCACTTGATATGCTGCACGTCAATAGGGGTGGGCGTCCGAGGTTTGCTCAGGTAGCACGGGTTTAATCAAGAAGACGACTCGTGAAGGCAATGGCTAATATCTGCAAGCACAGGAATCAGAGCTTAGGCGCTCCGCTCAGTGTACGTGATTCTAGGGGCGTCAGAAGTCAAATGTACACTGGGACTGAAACCGAGTGAAATCGGTCAATCCGAAAAATAAGAAATGGATCTACGGGACCCTGAAGGAGATCCGTATGGTTGGCCGGAGTCGGATTAGCCGATAGAACGAGAGGGGGCAAAGGTGAACAGCGATGGTAATGAGGCTACCTATATCTTGCCAAAAAGGGCACACCTTTTGACGAGTCGAGTGTAAACAAATCAGAAGATGTGATAAGGCGGGGGTGGGATAAGAGGATAAAGAGTAGAGGGGTGGGCGAGGACAGAAAGTAAGTGATAGTGCAACCGTCTCGCCAGCACGTAGATCTATAGATTGACTTCACTTGTCTTTTTGACGAGTTGTGACTTGGTGCTGAAAATGGCAAAACACAATGATGATGCCGATTACTATGCCGGCGAACAATTTGATACTAAGATTTATGCTAACTACTATGGAAGATGACTTCGGACGAGCTGGGTTCAACTATGTGGCTTTGACAACAAGACCAAGTTGCGTAAACGAGGCTAACCCACTTCTATCAATCAGGTAGAAGGTTGATGAACTAAGAGTATTTACGAAAAGATCGGCTTGAGAAATTTAATAATTTAACTAAGCTAAGAGTTAATCATGTAAGCCCCCTTTTGCTATGTTACAAAAGTAAAGGTATATATTTTTTCGTAGATTTGAAGACTAAGATGTTGCAGCCTTCTGTTTAGTCGCAGTCTACTTTAGCTTTATAGTGTTGATTCGACCTCGTTTCGCAGCTTAGTCAGAGCGTAAGGGAGATCTTGTGGAACGTACATAGTCCTGCCTCCTCTGCCATAGTATTCAGGATTTCCAGTATCGTTACATTGGTACATTCCCAAACGTTTCGCCGGCATCCTAGTCGGCATCGTCGGTGAGAAGCATTAGCGTTAACACAGTGTTACAACTTATCAAGTGAAGGCAGCGATTAAACAGAAAATTACTCAAGGGGATTACTTTCACTTATCACTTCGATAAGTTGTAATACTATGTTAACACTGGCGCTTCTCACTGACGATGCCGACTACAATGCCGGCGAAACGTCTGGAAATGTACCAGTGTAACGATACTGAAACTCCTGAATGCTATGGCAGAGGAAGCAGGACTAGGTACGTTCCAGAAGATCTCTCTTACGCTCCGACTGAGTTACGAAAACGAGGTCAAACTAACACTATATATTTTTTTGTTTATGGATAGAAATTATACAAGGAATTTTTAATTGAAATAATAAAGCTCGTCATTTTATTAATCTCTTACCATTTTTGGCTAGGTTTTTGTGATCAAGTCCATCCCTGAGTTCTGCTCCATGGAGAAACATATCTTCCTGATGAGTTAATGAGGAGTCAGTTCCGAATGAGAGCAAAGGAAGCTGCTGTGAGTCAAAAGGCAATGTAGATGTCCTTTCTGGTGAGAAATTTATCTTTGAACAGCAGTCGCTAGCCCATGAGGCCTGAGCCTGATATATTGGCATAGATAAACATAATTATTAGTAAGACACAAGCAGCAATTTGATCCTATTTGTATTTATCTATTGGCAATAACTCAATACATATCTCTTGAGCATTCATATAGAAATATACTCACTTTTAAATATATGAACGTATAGACATATATGTATGTATGCATGTATTAAGCATAAGTGTTTACTGCTGTATATACTTCAAAATTGCTCATAGGATATTTTTCGTTTAACATTATTTAATGAAATTTTGGCCTAAACAACATTGATATATTTCTTGGTAATACAGGCTTCAATTTTATAAATTTATCACACATGGGAACTTATTCTATCAAATATATTCCAAAAAAGTAATAAGTTATAATGATATTTGCTGGCAAGTTAATCATTTCAATGTTATTAAATATGATCTGAAATTGTTGTATACTTATGTTATCTTAGTTTACAACGTGTAAATGGGTATTATATTGTGAAATAATTTGTTTTAACTTACAAAACTACCCGGAAAATTAAAAAGTTAATTAACCTATGCTAACCAAAATTGGCCTTAGAAGATACTCCTGTTTTAAATAACGTGAGAATATTTCCCTTACAATATCTGGCAAATTATTCGGATAAAAATGTGTATTTATTAAAGATGAACAGACTAGATAAAAAGTCTAGAATCCTAGGTGTAGGAGTTTTTTTTCGAAACTAGCACAAACGATTAAAAACTGGATTTATTGAAAATAATGTTTATAAATATATCAAACCCAATTCGACCGCAATAAAATATAACATATATAATATAATGCAATTGACAAGCTTTACAATAAATAAAACGGCCCTGAGATAGTAAAAATGAAAGTAAACTAACTGAGATTCTCCACAGAATGCCATGCAGCAGAGTCAAATAGGAAGAGAGAAATATATTAAGGTATGGAAAGTGAGGGCGTAGTGATCAACGATTATTGATGATGGGTAGAATAGAAGTATTATTAGTGCATAATTTGATTTTTATCGGAAATAACTCGCAGGCCCTAGACACTCCTAGACATATAAAGCTCTTACAGAAGGCCTTAGCTGCAGGGACGAAGGATCATTAAAAGGGGGTAATCGAAGAATTGAAATTGAGCGAACTTCTTTAACTTGATACTCAGTCACACAAAGCTTGCTGCCTTAGGGCATACATAATGTATTTCTCTTAGGATACTTGTTATGGATAGATGCTGTACAGGCTATTAAATTCAACAGCTTTTATTAAAGAATTTAGCGAGTTTAAGTGTTAATGCGGTAGCTCTTATGTGGGAGAGACTCGCAGGCCCATACATAAAAGGTAATCTAACACAAAACGCCCTGCAAGGATTTTCGGGTTCAAAAATCGGAATCGGGCGAACACATGACTCGCGTAGGACACCAGATAGACTGGTCTAAGGCCAAACGTTGAGCTGGATATGGAGGCTATATCAGTAAGCGAAAGTCTAGGGAAGCGATAGAAATCAACAAAACAGCCAACACACTGAATAACAAGAATGAGTGTAGGAAGTTAAGTGGAAACTACCTGTTGCTGTTAGACAGGATTAGAGAGAGGGGAGAACAAAAAGTACCACAGTGCAAGATTAGGAGGCTTAATCAGGCTCAAATCTGGATTTAACTCAGATCTCACGCATTTCAAGAAAAATGCATTCCTACAACTCGCGTGTAATAGAACGCAGTCACATGCGGTTACATTGCAGGATCAAAGGTATACATGTTTTAGGGGAGGAATACAGCTGTCCGGTCGCAATTGCATCCGTTTCGAGCTTCATCTGCAGCCACTCAACTTAACCTCTCAACGAATACTTAGGCAAAGCATATGATATCCAACCAAAACAAGAGATGCCTAAGTGGACCAAATTGGACTATAAGAAGTTGGTAAGTTTGAAGCCGGCCACCTTTTTTTAAATGTTTTGGTGAATCATAGCTAAGTATAATTTCCTTCTTTGACAATGTCCGTCACATTAAGGATGAAAGCTCAGCAAGGATTCATCGGGATCGCAGGGCGGTGCGTCGAGGAGCAATTCGCACAGATCTACAATCGAAGCTCCAAGGCAATCTCTCTACAGCTTCTAGTGAGGCCAACTTACGAATCACTTCCATTCGCCTCTTTAAACGAAATGAAAGGTACTCTAACTTCCATCTGGTAATTGATGTTATTTTTCCTCTGGATACAAGCTTTAGGGTACATCTAGGTATTCACAGGATTAATAGTATTGACAAAGAATCGATAATGATGCAAATAAATATTTGCTAAGTCTATTACTTCTTTTATAGTAGGCAATAATATAGGCGTATAAGAGGTTTTTCGAGGGATTCGTTTTAGGCTTCTTTATCGGCCAATAGCTACAGTTCAAGATTATCAAAAAGCATCGCTAATACTAGAATATTTGGTTAAATACATGGATATTTGTCAGTTTTGGCATATCAAATTTATCTGATTAAACTTTTAAATGCTCATTAGGATAGTTGATAGTAGCAAGCCGTACATAAAACTAGACTGATACAACTAGCTTTCCTTTTTGAGTTTCAGGATACTTTGATAGTAGACCATCGTGCAAACAACATGCAAGGACCCAGACCCAGGAAGACATGCTTATATTACATTTAATCTCCAATCATAGTTTTATCAGTAAAGAAGGTAATATTAATTCATGTAAATTTAGGAGCCCATGTTAAGAGACAGGCCTTAAAATTGATTAATGCATTGTAGTGCAAAAATTTTAATCCAAAATAAAGTAAAATGAATGAAATTGGAGACATGAAACAAGCCTCCAGAATGTATGTCGACGCTAGCAGAGACTTGGATATATTTTCTCTCAAGATCTGCATTCTACAATCGTACGGAAATATTATAAAAAGTAGGGATATAGGCAGTCCTTGTAGAACCATTAAATGTTTCCGGCAGGATGAAATCTGCAAAGAAAAGTTGTGTTTCGAGAAATCTCTTGTTTTATAATAGTTAAGCTTACTTCTATTTCGAGTGAAAGTGCTTGGTGAAGAGAGTCGAAGGACGATTCCATCAGAAGACGACGGCGCATTCCTCTTGACCAGCTGTCGATTGGCTTTACTGGGACATCCATGCTGACGATGTTTCTGAGATAATCTCGTCCGAAAAGGTGCTAAGCTTTCGTCTGTGATCTGACGAACATCATCATAGCAAGGTATCGTCCTTGCAACCAAATTCAAGCTAACGAGTCAAGAAAACCCACCGACAATTCCATAAAAAGCTGTATATATACTATATATCTGGACTCATTGATCAGGTATAAAGTGATTTGGTTGGTTACGGTCATATGTCAACCTTGAAGCCTGTGAGTTTGTCTGTCTATGAATGTGTATGTGCCTGTTTGTGTTCGCTTATGCACGAAACGAGCAGTGATGGTCCAAAGTAATTAGGACAGCAAAAGTAACGTCTGTTCTCGGCTATCACGTTTTTATGACTACTCCCTCCTTTTTTCTATATACATGCTATAACCATTACTCCGATGGTGCAAGGTCAGACAAAGGTCTCGTTTTTTTGATGAACCTATTTTTTGGTCTCAATGCGAGAGAGAAATGATGGGCTAAAAGTACAAAGAAGTGACTATGATTAGAACCAATACAATAAAAAATTAGTTGCGTTGCCTCCTTTCTGCAGGCGGCTCAGCTTTCTTTATATCCTTGAGTCTATTAAGTAAGCACAAGCAATTTTTATTTATCTCAAGAAATATTATTTTAAGCCGATTCAGTTCATTGTCACAATGGTCTCTATCGGCTAATCTTATGCTCCGAATAATCATAGATTTTAAAACTCCAACCTATGTTTTGTAACTATGATTGGAGAAGAAGTTTAGGAAAAAGCCAGCATGTGTTGGCATTCTATACACAACCCTGCTTAACTTCTCAACTGCTCGGATCACTAAAACATCTAAAAAAGGTTAATTATTGTCCCTCTTCATCTCCATTGTCAACTTAATATTGCAATCAATCTGGTTAATTAAAAACAAGAAATTATCTTAACTATCCTTGCCATGCCGCCATATGGCAAAGTAGTCATCCATATATCTAACTAAATGTTTGGGTGTCAATCTTACCTATTCCATGAAGTGTTCCTACATTCTTGACATGTAATTATTAGCTAAAATGGGAGCCAATCAAGATCTCATTGCTAGGTCTTGCACCTGTTCATAAACATTATCATTTAAGGTAAAGTATTTGCTGTTCATGGATAGATTAAGAAGCCTTAAGAATGAGCTTTTGCTCAGATCTGCTTCCTTAATAATTTCTGGGTGCTTATCTAAGCTGACTTTTAGTGCTTTAACAGCTTTATGAACTGGGATGTTTGTATATATTGATACCAGATCAAGACTAACCAAAAGATCCTCTTCTTTAATACTTTGTTAATCTATTAATCTAGCAACTTCGTATGAATTCTTCACTGAATATTTCCAATACTCAGCCAACTTCCTTAGTTGTCTACATTAGAAACGTAAAATCCTATGCATCATAGTACCTTTGTTATTAACAATACATCTTAAAAGAACTCTTTCTTGTGTATTTTTGGAAGGCCATAAGCCTATGAAGAAGTGAATTCATTTTACACTTCTCAATTTCTCATCTTCTTACACAAAAGTTAAGCAATTCCCAAGTCCGGCCTTAAGACTTTCAGTGGGATCCTTCACTAAAAATCTGTAAGCATCTGAGTCATTTAAATGAACCATGATACCTTGCTCTGATGATGTTCGTCATAGGACGAAAACTTAGCACCTTTTCACTTGAATCGAAGGCGATTACCTCTAAAACAGCGTCACTATGAATGTTCCAGTAAGGCCAATCGACAGCTGGTCAAGAGGAATCCGCCGTCGCCTTCTGGTGGTATCGATCCTCGAATCTCTTCACCAAACACTTTCACTTAAAATGGAAGTAAGCTCAACCAGTATAAAATCTGCCATAAGGCAGATAGCCAAATTCTTAAATAATTTTTCTAATCGATTTTTTCATCTATATGGGGGAATATACATGAGATTGACTTCCTGGGTAATAGTAAAAAGTAGTTTCGTTCGTGAGATATTTTTAACTTGTCTGCGGATTCATAAATATGGAATTTAAAAGCATAATGTATGAAACGGCTATGAGAAAGAGTGAACTCGTAGTCTATGCTTTGCAATTTAGTAATAAAAGACAAGACTAAACAATTGTTTAAAATAAATAAGATAATAATGACGATAAAAATGGGATTTGAAAGCAGCAAAGAAGATGGAAACAATATATATATATATATTAGATACGACTTAGAAGAAGAAATTGAGGGAAACGTCGAACCCAAGTTCGAGGTTTTCATTATACTTTAAATATTTAAATGTATCTACTCCTTCATAAATCAAGTTACTTTATTCTAAATATTGTCCATCAGATAAAATACAATAGCTTCTAATAATGACTTTCAATGGAAGTAATTCATCCTCATATAAGTTCATACAAGAAGAAAGCTTATCAAGGCTCCTCCAAGGATGGAGGGCTGGTACGATCTCAAAGAGAAAATACCAAAACAAAATCAGAGGTCTAACAAACACCCTGATCGACTATTCAACGAATACCTACTCGGAATATTGTATACAGCCATTTATAACTAAAAAGTGCATTTTAAACTGGTATTGCCTTAAGGTTCAGAAGTACTGTGAGCATTGTGGTCTTGATATAAAAATGTGTCATTTTTGCTCTCACAGTAGCATTGAATACTGCTTGGGGAGCTGAGAGAAGAAGGCTGAAAGTTTTTTAACCATAGAATCCGAAAGCCTTTTTAAGGATAAGATAAGATGTTTTTCATGAGAAAGCTCAAAGCTTCATTTCATTTTGCTGTGGCTACCACAAATTTCGGGCTTTCCGGCAAAAAAGAATATATGCTGTGCACTGAAATAAAAAATTGACAAATGAGATTGATTTTGATTTTGAGGATACAAGAAGGAAAACGGAAAAAGACGGATGAATTTTCGTCTATGCTTGTTTCAGACGTTCCACCTTCTCATGATAAATATGCTGTATGATGATCTGGCTGGTTCCCAAACCTCAAAGCTAACTTTAACTATAATAATTCAATAAGCTTATAGCAAGGAGCTTTTGAGATGTTTATGTCTATTTGACTTCTGATATTGAGAAAGACTAGTAAGCTTGCATTTTGCGTTTTATTAGGAATTAAGTTTCTATCGAAGCAACATTTTGAAAATAGAATGCCTTCGTCTCAACAAAACTAGTGTAGATTTTAACATTTTTTAGCCTAGGAATCGTATTATCAAGCGAAGATTTTGGTGATGGGTAATGCGTATAAAGAGGTTGGTTAGAAATACTTGCTTAGTAAACAAATATTGTTGGAAATTTCACTTCATATCAAAATTTAGTTAAAAAGGATTGCTTAATTGGTTTAAGAATTATAATCGACTTGAAGTTATGACTATTGAGTTGGCCAAAATAGTGACTCCGATGAATTCGTTCTCAACTTGCGTCTCCACTACTAGTAGAGTAATTGTCAGATCGAGAAAGAAATTTTAAACATTATTTCACAAAATATTTTGGGGCAAGAATATTGAGCAGTTGCAATTCTACTTACGTCTTATATACCAAGTTTGCCAACTAACTTAGGCATCCCATGAGTCAAAATGATACTTTATTCTTCCATCTACATTTATGCGGATGAGTAACGTTGATGCATTGAGTAGAAACGTAAGTAGCCAAATCTCCTTTATTTTAATTCTGGGATAATGATTCGTGTTTTGGGGTGTTTTAGGCTTGTAATATTCATGAGTCGAATGGGATGCTAGAACAATGACTAAACTTTGTGCTAAACAAACCTCCTATCTTATTCGGTGGTTCGCCATGCGTCCTCTCATTAGTTGTATTTAGCAACGAGAGTAAGTTCATATTCAGTATCCTGCTCTCATTTCCCAACAAAAAGGATTAACTCTGGGAGTGATAAACGACTAAAGCAATTGCCACTTTATTTTACAGTTTTAGGTAAGGGATTATGATGGAAAATACCTGCAGGAAGTTAAGTAAAAACATTTTGTACTTAGTTAATAGACTCGAGAGTAGAGATGGTGTTGAGCCGCCTACAAAAAGGAGGTGACTCAATTAGTCTTTTCCTGTATTGTCTTGGTTCTAGCTCCGGTCACTTTTCTGTACATATTAGCCCACTCTTCTTTCTCTCACATGAATACAAAAAGCTCATCAACATAAAGAATCGGAGTGATAGTTAAAATATAAGAAGAGAGGAGGTGATGCTAGTCACAACGCCCTGATTGCCGAGAACAGACGCTACTTTTGCTAAGAAAAGTTGGGTTTCGAAGAATCTCCTGTCTCATAATTGTTGAGCTTACTTCCATTTTGAGTGAAAATGTTTGGTGAAGAGATTAGAAGGTCGATTCCACCAGCCTTCTTGACTCGTTAGCTTGAATTTTGTTGTGAAGATGATAACTTGTTCTGATGATGTTCGTCATATGACGAACGAAAGCTTAGCCCCTTTGCCCCGGAATCGAAGGAGATTACCTCGGAAACAGCGTCAGCATGAATTTTCCATTAAAGCCAATTTACAACTGGTCAAGAGGAATTTGCCGTCGTTTTCTGGGGGAACTGACCTTCAAATCTCTTCACCCAACACTTTCACTCGAAATGGAAGTAAGCTTAACCGTTACTTTTGCTGTTCTAGCTACTTTGAGTCATCACTAGTGGTTTCTTATACATGCTAGCACATTCAGGCACAAATACATACAGAGATATACATTCACATACTCCGAGGTTGACATATGACTGGAACTAACCAAATCACTTTATACCTGATCAGAGAGGCCAGATATACAATATACATATCGCATTTTAGGGAAGAGCCGGTGGGTTTTTTTGACTCGTTAGCTTGAATATAGTTGTAAGGATGATACACTGCGCTAATGATATTCGTCATAAGATGGACGAAAACTTAGAACGTTTTTACCCGGATCGTAGAAGATTACCTCGAAAACGGCGTCAACATGAATGTTCCATTAAAGCCAGTTGATAGCTGATCAAGAGGAATCCGCCGTCGTCTTCTGATAGTTAGGCCTTCGAATCTCTTCACCAAACAATTTCACTCGAAATGGAGGTAAGCTAAACAACTGTGTACAGTAGGCCCAAAAACGCTTATTTTGTTCTAATTTCTTTCAAACGCATAATTATCGGATCAAAGTAGTTGGAAGATAATTTACAATATGATGAAAATATCTCTTGGAGCTCGTATAATTGAAATTCCTAGTATGATAAAATGTTTTCAAACTTCTAATATTAATTAAATGGTTCATTCATGTTTAATAATCAATATACATGCTCCAGTAGTCCATTAATATGCATTTCTGTCACTCGAGGTGGCTATGTATGAAGTAGGGTCTGAAAGGAAAAATTTACTAAGAATTAGATAAAAGACCTTTGTGAACAAAAATAGATAGTAGTCATTCCTTTTCATCGTAGGAAATTTATCCTAGTGCTTATTGTTACCCAGGTTGAGTCACTTTTTGTTATCTGGAATTGTGTTTGATGCCTAAACTCATCTTAAATTGGAATCTCTCGCAGTTTATGATGTTCCTGTCCAGCAAGCCATTTCTCGCAGCTAAATGCATCATTTCCCACTTCAACCCTCATTTATTTATCTGGACTTGTTAATCGTAAATCCGAAATTGTACTTTATACTGTCGTGTTCCAAAAAAGGGCGCGGCCTGTCTCTAAAATATAAAACTCTTGTATAGAAGTTGTTTGACCTTGTTTCCACAACTTGGCAATATTGGTAGGAAGACTTGGAAGAACGCACCTAGCCCGTAGTCCATTGGATGCATGGACGTGGTACGTTTCCAGACGTTTCGCCGGCATCATAGTCTGCATCGTCAGTGAGTCTTGCCATTCTTAGCACCACACTACAATTAGTCAAAGAGACAAATGAAGCCCATCCTTTGACCAAATGTGTGCTAAACTGTTGTGGTCTCTTCTTCTATCCAGTACTATTC
>CAAALY010244226.1:1076-16503 GCA_900617795.1 Protopolystoma xenopodis
GTACTTTAAGCTAACTTTTTCTCTTTTTCACATTGAGATCAAAAACAAAAAATAGGCTGATCAACAAAACCAGACGTGTGTCCGACCTTGCGCAATCGGAGTTATGGTTATAACCTAAATGTAGAAATGAAGAGATAGGCGTCAACAAACCTTGATAGCCAAAATCATACGTTCCTTTTTGCTGTCCTAATTAATTTGAGCCATCACCGCGAGTTTCGTCCATAAGCGAACACAAACAGGCACATACAAATACAAAGACAGACACACTCACATGCGTCAAAGTTGACATATGACCTTAACTAACCAAATCACTTTATACTTGATCAGAGGCCATATGTAGAGTATATATACAACTTTTTAGGAATTTGCCGATGAGCTTTCTTGATTCGTCAGCTTGAATTTTGTTGTGACGATGTTACATTGCTCTGATAATGTCCGTCATATGATGAATGAAGGAATAGCACCTTTTTACCGGAACCGAAGGAGATTACCTCCGGAACAGTGTCAGCATGAACGTTCAAGTAAAGCCAATCAACAGCTGGTCAAGAGGAATCCGCCGTCGTCTTCTGGTTGAACGGACCTTCGAATCTCTTCACCCAACATGGAATAAGCTCAACAATTAAGTTATAATAATCAACACTCTGAGGTCTCGATTAAACATCAAAGAGAAAAATTAGTCATTTATATAGTAGGGAACGCTGTTTTGGAGAACAGATTATTTCCGATAAATCTTTATTATTTTGACTGATATCCAAAAGCATTAAAATTATAACTTTAAAAATAATCAAATGTTATATTAAGTATATAATTTATTATATTCAAAAGAATAAAACTTACAATTTACTTCAATTCACTAAATATATAATACATACGTAAATCCTTATTAATTTTACAAGGCTAGTAATGGGTTCTGATAGATTAAAACTAGGAATAATTATGGATTTTTGCAGAATTTCTTTAATTTCGAACTTCAAAGATTAACCAAATGAAATCATAGAAGCGAGCTCTAAGTCGAATTTGGATAAATCAATCCCTGACCAAAAGTCTATGGAAAATAAATTGCTGCCATCATTAAATATTATTGGGCTTTGGTTGACATTTCAAAATGTAATAAATTTTGTTTGGAGGAGCTATTTACGATAATATAATAACCTTGCAGAAAGACCAAGGTAGCAGTAGGATAGCCCAAAATAACCCACACAGAATAAGGCTCCGTGCAGCCAAATCAACGGTATAATTCAATGACAAATCATAATTAGCCGATAATTTAGTTAGCCCTCAAAGATATTCTAATGTCTCCTTACCCCTAATAAAAATATTCGAGAAATATTGGATAAGGATAATCGATCTATCTAAATGAAAGTTGAAATACTATTATATAAAGTAAAATAAATAAGCATATAAAAAATAATAGCAAATTTACGTGAGATGTATTCACCCTAGTTCATTTAAGATGATGAAGGACTCATAGTAGAATATCATATCATTGAGGGAAAATTCGACTACCAGTACTTCATCACTTTTAACGAGATAGGATGAATACATCTCATATAACTGATTTACTGGTAGTCTCGAAATACTAGTTATATTCTAAAAATAGCAAAATTATTTACCTAAATCCAAACACACTTCAAACTAAGAAATGATATCTTTTTATCGACACGGAATATGGCACATTTCTTACTTAACTACAAAGCCTATGAATAAATAACGATACAAGCGAAGTAAGAAGCTATCCATGATGCATAATATTTACAAGCTCAATTGTAAACTATAGTTAATATAGGCTGTTGAAAATATAAGTTTAGTTTGAGAATTTGAAGAGTAAAGTATATAATCTTCAAGTATCAATAGCAATAATTGTGGAGGTGAGAGGCAGGAGCATGTGGTTGCTTGCAATCTCAGGAAGACAGAAGACGATAGATCAGACAGAAAATTATGCTTATTAAGTGCATGCAGAGGGGCCGAATGTTGAACTGAGAGGTAAAGAAATGGATAACCTACATAGTGCGAAAGCGAGTGCGGAAAGAAATAGCCGGTGCATGCGCATAAAAGTGCGTATGTTTTAAGGCTCCTTCTATCAATACCTGCCTCTCGAATAGCTGAAATGAGTCCATCTTGCCATCTGAGCGGGGAGCCAGCCCGCCAGTCCGGAAGAAGGGATATATATTTAACTGTCGAGACCTGAAGAGGTCAGGCTGCCTGGATGTGGGCAAAAAAGAAACCAGCAGAAATCCAGGGGCAGGAAAAATAAAAACCCGCACACTCATACAGAATTGTACAATAAACACGAATGGTCAGACTAGAAACAGGAATTTATAATAACAAAAGTTAAAAACGATAAAAAACGTCTTTAGGAAAGAATAGAAGTGATGAAAAATTGTCGATATCGATCACACAAATAGGGATCTTAAAATAAATAATTGGGAGTCAAAAAACAAGGGGAAAGTTGCCATCACGCTGAAATGGTAGTAGTAAGCTACCAAAGAAATCATCATGTGAAAAGAAAATATAATCTCACTGAGAATAAAACAAGCAGAACACTCAAATTAGCGGAATAATTCGCATCAATTAGGTTAAATATGATAAATGAAATAGCAAAATTGTGCGGGAGATCTTGCCATCAAATCGGCTTGATATTCACCTTTGTCATATAAAAGCTTAATACACGTCTATAAGGCAATCTTTACATCTTGGTAGCTGCGCTCAACTCATTATTCACATGTAGCAAATAGAGGATCAGATAAAACAGTTATATTTTTTTATGACTTAAGTATGAACCTCACTGCTTTCCCATTGCAGCAGCGTATTGGCAGATGTATCATTGACAAAATAATTCAAAATCATCCAGAACATGTTTATAAAAAAGTCGGTATGAAAATTCCCATGGACATTAGCTGGACTCTTTTAAATATCGTTGTGTTGTATCGCACAAAAATACTTTTCAAAAGGTATGAAACACTGCAAGTGTCAATATAATTCTAGCCACAATCAAGTAAAAAGGTACCTATTTTCAGACAGCATATAGTCAGAAAAGTGCAAAGAATACATTTATATAACATCTAGTACATGGCCCCGGAGAGCATATAGTTTCAAATTAAAAATAAAAAAGAAATCAAAGTTGGCCGCATCAAACCTTTCTAAACTGCATGCAACAGTGAACCTATCGAGCACACAATAAAGATCAGCAGTAAAAAATAAGTTATCTCATCCTGCTTCAAAATGACTTGAAATTGTGGATAGTTAGTGTAAATTAAAAATGCCGTCATTTTTTTTGCGTTTTATTTCAAAAACATGAACAGAGATCTTCCAAACATGTGGCAAGTTTAGAGCATCAGAGTAAGCAAGCGAATCAATTGTTCAGATAAGACTAATAGACAACTTCGAGCAACATAGTTAAATTGATGGCTTTATATTAGAAAAAAATGTATTCAAGTATGATTAATTTTCTAGGAAATTCAAATTGCTTCGAAACTTGGGATAACAGGTCGATAAAAAAGCTGGCTAATAGGCATCGCAGTTCAAGTAAGTATCTAAGTAAGTAAGTATGTAAGTAAGGGGCTCTGCATACATGAATCGAAAGTTTATCCTATCCCAAATTAATCTGATTTATAATAAAGTAAAACCAACATAAATTGATTAATTGGAGTGTAAATTTATCTAACTTCCCTCCTAAAATAACAGGTATTAGAATAAGTACAACAGAAAAAATAAAAAGGCCGGAAAAGAAGCACCAAAGAAAGTTGATAGGTTAGCAAACACGTCAAAAAATCATATATTCAGGTTAGTTCAAAAAGTACTGCCTCGATTCACCTAATATATCAAAATAAAGTTTAACTGCATTAATTTTAACCAGCGTTGCTGATAAAACTCGGTCTTGGCAATAATCTTCGTGTTTTGATCTAAAGGTCACCTAATCATTAGTCTCCATCTCGGCAGAATCAACAGGCAATTCCGCAGCATCTACGGAGCAAATGTTTGAATCATGAAACCTTCTGTGACGATAAATAAGATTTTTATTATTTTGTCTCATTGCATTTCAAAGCTCATAAATAATAGAAATTAAAAACAAAAATAAGCTCATTGCTTTCTTCAGGTATGGAGGTTTAGGCTAAAGCTTCATATTCCAAAGACCCTTAGTAAAATTACACATTATATTCAGTTTTTGCTAGAAAACATTCACTCTATATTTGACCATGATGTTGGTTCATAGATGTTGCGATTGAATCTGAAGTACGTAGTCCTTATTGTCAAATTTATAAGCTGTGCCAACGATTCCTTCCAGATCGTTTCTGCTTGCAAATTTCAGATATTTGCAACTCAAGTAGGTAAACGAAAGCTTATCAAATTCAGTGAAGCATTCATAAGAATTTTCTCAAAGGGTAAAATGCAGAGAAGAGGATATCCTGGAAACACAAAGGACCAGGAGGGAATCGTTAAAACGACTATAATGGCTCTCTACTTCACATTAAACAGCAATATCTATGACCAAATATTTGGACTTCCTATGGGATCGCCGCTCTCATCTCTTTTTGAAAACTTGTATATAAGCAAATTAGAATAGAATTTCAAAACCTCCTCGCAGCAACTAGGAATGCTTATGTTAAACCTGGGTGATTACTTCGCCCTTTGGCTACAAGAAAAGAAAAATTGGAAGATTTCTTGGAGTTTATAACCAAATTGATGAAGGAATCCGATTCAAAATAGAAATAGAGGAAGAGGAGCGATCACCATTCCTAAATGTTCAAGTCATTCGTTCTTATGAGACGCCAAAGAGGAAATTGTTCAGAAAGAAGTCATATGCCGAAAAAATACTCAAGTTACAGTCCCATCACAGCTACAAACTAGAGATAGGAATAAAGAGGAGCATTATCATCCTAAACTTATGATTAACGGGCGTGGAATTTTGTGATGAAGAATTGGACAAATTGATTAGGATATTCGTAGGCAATGGATACGCGAGAGAAATAATACAAGAAACATACGAGCCACTAAAAGTTTATAGCAGAACAGGGATTATGAAAGAAAGTAGGGATGGAGAAAGACTTGCAAAAGTGAATATGCCTACCTTGATGCAAACTAACTCAAAAACTATAATCAATATTAAGAAAAATTGAATATTCCGGTAACCACGAAGGAAAAAGCAACACTTTCCACAAGTCTACCCACACAACATTAGAGGGCGGACAAAGCGAATTGCTGGGGATTTTACTACATAGCATGCTACGCCTGAGAACAGAAATATTTATTGGCGGAACAGGGGAAAAAATCAGCATATGAATCAAGGAATACCAAAGGTTATGCAAGAAAATGTGTACCGAAATATCAGAAACAGCGGAATACATTGCACAGACTGGGCACAAAATCAATTGGAAAGCAACTAAAAGGAGGGCTTCCTACGACAAAAACACAAGGAAGCGGAAGATTAGAGGCCATATACATCATTACAGAAAGAAATTTAATGAACAAGCGCGTGGAGGAGGGCATAGTTAGCGATACCTTTGCATATTGCCTAAGCAAATTCTGGGAAGCCAAGGATACGGCAAGACCAACAAAAAGGAGACGCATGGAGCAAGGGCCTATTGTTAATCAGATAAAAATGAATAGCAAACAAGGAGCTGATAAGAAACCTCTGGAAATCAACAGAATGCATTTTCAGTAAGTGTAGCCCGTTGAAAGAGATAACTACAACTTTTAGAGGCACAAGACTAGGAATACGGAAAATCATAGCCGTCACAGAAATTTGGCATTATGACTAAATGGACTAGAATTTAACTTGAGGTGCAGCAGGCGACCAGAAATAGGCGTTTATAGTTTGATCAGGGTATACGGGTCGAATCAGAGCGATGAATAGTGTAGACAATCGAAGATATGAAGACCAAGTTGGTGGGTCCCTTGGTATGACCACAACTTGGACTCGTTGTCAGGGTGACTTAGTTGAGCGCATCTACTATGACAGAGGATTTCTGACAAGGTGAGTTCAACTAAGTCGTCCTTACAACAAGACCACGTGGAGACAATGCCTGATAGGTGTAAACATGGGAAGCAGAGCCTAGGCGTCCTGTCAAATAAGGAGACAGTGTACGTGCTACGAAAGGCTTGAGAAATAGCGGCTGAAGTGAAACGTATACTTTAACTGGAAGCAAGTAAAATCAATCAAAGAGCCTATGGGAAAGATCCGAATAGGGGGCTCGTCTAGGATCAACAATTTGAGCGGTGTTCAAACTAAACAGCAAGTATGATAACGCCACACTAAGCTCACCAAAAATGGCCCACCTATAAATGAGTCGAACATAAACATGTCAAAAGTCGTGATATGGCGCGAGTTAGAAAAATGTAGATGTAGGTAGATGTACGAGGAAAGAAAAAGACGTAATCGACGAAAAGTCAACCAATGGATTGAATTTACTTGCTTATGTGATGAATTGTAACTTGGTGCTGAAAATGTCAAGACTCACTGAAGAAGCCGACGTAACGACTAGGACTATACCAATTCCATGGTCCAACGCTAGGAATCATAATAACTACCACAGCAGAGGACTTCGGAAAAGGTTCGTCTAATTAGGTCACCTAAAAGCAAGACCAAGTAGTGAAAACGAGGTCAGGCCATTTCTATACATCTAAAGACTTTGATCATAATATGGGCCACAACATATTAGATTTTATAGCTATAAATATACTTAAACTAAATAAAGTTAGGGAATACTCAAACGCCATTACAACCTAAAGCTACGTATAAAACTGAACTCGTATTCTTCATATTCTATCTAAAAAGAATTTCGAAAACACCTTGTTACTTAATCTATTTGATATTTCAGATCTGTTGCAAAAAAATACTTCTCAATTCTGCACAAAGTTAGCTGGCGAAAAGAAACAATTGCCCCTATAAATGATTGTCTATAGCAACAGATGTATTCATTCTATTTCGTTTAAGGTAAGGAATGGTATCTCAATTTTCCAAAAATGCTGAGGCCTCATACTTACAGTGAATTTAGCATAGCCTTGTTTCGCAAAAGATATTTGCCTCCAAAGCAGACGATAGCCTCGACCTAGCCTAGGTCTCATCAGCACCCCAAGTAGAACTCGAACCCGGGTAGTGCAGTGTATAGTCTCGACATGTTAGCCATTGTGTCACTGTTACCTTTAATAAAACCTAGGCCTTTACAATATCACACTCCTGTGGTGGGAGTGTCGAAGCGGCAAAGTCATATTTGCTATAGCAATCGACTACATTACTTACTTTCCTTTCGTAAGTAGGTTCTTGAGACTACTAGTAGAGCTGAAATAAGAGCTGCCTCACAGTCGTGAAAGTGTGGCGCAGTAGGTAACGTGTTGAGATTATACGTTTTATAATCAGAGTTCAAGTATAATAGTGGGTGCTGATGAGACCTAGGCGAGGCCAGAACTGTAGACGACACTAAATAAGAATACCTTTAAGGAAGTAAAGCTAAATAAAATTAAATGGAAAAATGAGGACTAATCAGTTCTTCATCAGCTTAAACGAAATAGAGTGAATAAAACTATTATATCAGGTCTACCCGTAGTTTTAAAAGCCTAATTATGAAACAAAAAAGCAAAAATATTCAAGCTAATATGTCATACAATATTAGAGCTAAAAAGCATAAGGAATAAAATAGTCATATGATATAGAGAAATATTAACTAACTTCCTACTAATGGTTCAAGCTATCTGAAGAAAGCATATTTTCTGATAAGATGATTTTCATTAGAAAAAAATAGAAAAGAAATGTATATTATAAAAATAATTTTGAAAAATTATATATCTTCTTTTGTTGGAATATTTGGCAAATCAAGAGTATTCATTAAAAAACGCTTATATGATAAGTCTGGGCTAAAAATCAATAAGCTATGCCAACCCAATTAAATAATTTAAAAAAATTATTTTTTGGGATAAAAATAAAAAAGTTAACAGATATACTCTGAATTTCAGTATTAATTGAATTTATATAAGTAGAAATCGTATAATGACATTAATAATTTCAGTTAAAATGCACTAAAAGTAGATATCCAGATTTTCAAACATTCTCTACAGTTTTGATTGGTTTATTTCTAAAAATGTTGTAAAGCACAATCAATATATTAAGGATATTTGACAGAAGCATCTCCCAGATAAGAGATTGGCTATTATAAAGTAGATACGAAGAAAACTGGGTTTCGATGAATCTCCTGAAAGTGCATGAAGAAGAGATTAGTAGGTCGATCTCACCAGAAGAGGACGGCTGAATCCCGTTATACTGCAGCCGTTTGGCTTTTATACGACGTTCAGGTTGGCGCAGTCCACAATACATCTTCCCTCGTATCGAGTGAAAACGAGGTGAGTTTTCGTCCATTCATCATAGCCGGATCTCATTCCTATAAAAGTCTCACGTTAATACCAAGGCAAGAAGACTATACGGCTCTATCTTACCTCCTATATAGATTCAAGTAAGCGATTCAAGCTCTGATACAAATTCTAGAGTAGCATCCAGAGATAACACAAGGAATCAGGTTGAGTCTAGCGTCCATAATCAGACTTATCAACCTATCCATGAGAAGCATATATTTTATCTATGGTGAAAAGTTATACGAACAAATGGGATCTTGCCTAACTCTCTTCTTGGCGAAAAATTATATGGCAAGACTAGAGGAACACTTCCTGGAAGAGGCAATACTAACCTCCAAATTATGGGTTAGATATATGGATCATTATTTTGTAATCTGGCATCACGATAAGGAAAGTTTGGATAGTTTCCAACTTTCACTCAACTAGCGTAAAATGAACATTAGGTACACAATGAAAAGGGAAGAGAATAAGTCCTTACCCTTTCTTGGTATTTTCATCATTAGAGAAAAGGGTAAGTTAGGAAGAGATGTTTATAGGAAGCCAACAAATATTGATTCTTTGATTAATTTTCTTTTCAACCATAGCTACAAAACTAAGGTCGGAATTTTGAAGTCAATGATTATTAGGAGTATGAGGCAAGCTGATAGCAAGCATTTGACTTAAAAATTAGAACGGCTGACAAATATACTCCTGGAAAATAATGATCCTTTCGGCCTTATTGAGAATAATATCTTTTTACTGAGGAATAAATTTTCAGACAGAGACCATTTAGTCAAAGATAGACAAGCTGATACCTTTTCTCATGTCCTAATTTTGCCTTCATGCCTACTTAAAAAAAAGAATTAGTAAGAAAGTGGGGGATGTAATTACATCTTTTAGAGAGAAATGACCCATGATCGAGATCCGGCTGCTAGAAGACAATATGTTCCTGCGATCGACCTTATGTTGGTGAGACCAGCCGACCTATTCGAAAAACATTGGGGGAACATAAAAATGCCTGGAAAGGGAGCTGGATCCAAAAAGAAGCCGACTCAACAAGTCTGCTCAGTGATGGTTCTAACTTCAATCACACTCGTCCAACATGTAAGATTAAGATCATCATTAAAGCCAGACATACGAGATAACACAGCCCCAGTCCTGCCTTTCCTTGGGTAGTTAAACGTTAATGACCCTATATTGAGAGGTTAATACAAGTGGTTTCGTAATTTGACTTACACGCTTATAAGCTCACATCTCTTTATCTCAACCATACTTGCTTACGGACCAACGTATTCTCGGTCATGGCTGATTCTTGGGTAATTAAGCTCTGATGACCAGAGCCTGACATTAGTCTTTTGATCACTGATTTAGGACTTGTATTGCGTATTGAAATCAGCACATGCACACCCAAACACTCGAATGAAAGTAGTAGGTTCAATACGAAAGATAACTAGCCAAACCATTATAGATCTATCTAAGCTTTGTAATTTTCTTTTGCTTAATTAAGTCTATATAAGAGGTAAGATAGGGTCGGATAGTCTTCTTGACCTAGTGTTAACATGAGAATTTACAAGAATAAGTATCAATTCTGATGTACATCATATGATGGACAAAAGCTCAGCCCGTTTTCACCCGAAACGATGGATGAGGTCTCGTGGATTGCGTCAACCTTAATGTCGTATAAAGGCCAACCAGCTGCAATACAACGGGATTCAGCCGTCCTCTTCTGGTGAGATCGACCTACAAATCTCTTTTTTATGCAATTTCATACGAAATGAAAGTCCCCTTAATAATATTATAAAGTATTCACCAAAATAATTGTTTGCATATTTGTGCAGTTATAGGGATAGATATAAATGGTTTATAAATATCAAGATAAAAATGATGTGGACATTTGTTTGATCACAATCTCCTTAAACTGTAGTGTTGGTTTGACCTCATTTTCAGAGCATAGTAGATGAGATAAGATGATGTTTCACACTAACAATATAGACACTGAGGCCGGAGAAACGTCTGAGAATATGCTAAGTCAAATCATCATGAATGCTATGGCAGATAACATAGGTCTAGGATCATTCCACAGGGTTTCCCTTTCGTTTCAACCAAGTTGAGAAAACAGGGCCAGAACAACCCTATAATCGAAGGTATGAAGACCAAGATGGTGTGGCATTTGAAAAAGCAATTAAGAAATTGTGAGAGAGAATGGGTGATACAAGGATAAAGGATTGGTGAATAGCCAAGGACAGGAGAGATACAACTGTTTAGCAGAAAATTAGTAAAGGGATCGATTTCACTTGTCTCTTTGACGAGTTGTAGCGGGATGCTAAGAATGGCGAGGCTGACCACGCCGAATACGATGTCGGCGAAACATCTTGGAATGTACTAAGTGACAAGCCCACTCTGGAATGTATTACGCATACTATAGACTTTGGATTAGGTATGTTCGACTAGGTTTTCCTGCCAATATGACCAAGATGGGAAAACAAGGTCAAACAACTACTACACAACACAACAATGTTTATACATAAGAAGACCAAGAAATTGTCTCCTTCTGTTTGGTCAATCTCCTTTGGCTGTATAGTGTTAATTCGAACTCATTTTCGCAACTTGGTCGTAGCACAAGGAGGACATTGTGGAACGTAATTAAACCTATGTCCTCTACCATAGTATTCGTGAATTCCAGCATCGGACCATTGGCTTGGCGAAACGTTTGGGAATTTACTAATATATGACCAAGTTGCGAAGACGACGTCGAGCAAATACTATAAAGTTTGATTTATCAGGAGCTTAAGAATTGTGGAATAAGCATATTTTATTATCAAACTTCTGCATTTGTAAATATGTCCTCTTTCCAACGCTTAAAGCTATAATCCAGATTTTTAAGTCCAGACTTCTGTGTCAAGCAGTATTGCATCAAATCTGCTCAATTATTAACAAGAAATTGGTGAGATAATAATTGTCAAAACTATAATATTAGCGAAATATAGACAAAAGTAACAATATCAAAGAAAAAAATTCAAGTAACCCTCGGGAAGCTTAAGAAAGAAAGGACAAATTGCAATAGGTCATCTAAAATGATGGTTAACATTTCATGAATTAACCAACCCGAGGGGTGTGAGGATGAAACGGCCAGAATTTTAGAAGAACAGGAGCTAAACGCCCACAAATTTTGATTTCGTAAAAAAATCAATTAGGTCAACAAGTTTGAAGTGGGAGAAAAGCACTATTTCATAGCTGCGTAGTCATGAGAATTAGGCGACGAAAATTGAGATTTTTTGGAAGTGAAGCGATATAGAATGAGCAAACATTGGTTGATTGAGCAAAATTTAGGACATATCCAGAAGGGTATCCATCCAACAAGCCAAGTGAATATTTTATTTCAAGTCTAAGTGCAAAAGCAAGCGTTCAGTGAAAATAAATTATTTATTACACTCAATATAGAGATTTATGTGCATGCTCGTAAGTATGCTTGATCGTAGAAAAAAACGAATATTATATTAAAATTTACTGGTAAATTGCCAGCATCCATAACATTTGGCATCTTTATAAAAGCCCCATTAGAAATATCAGGACCAAACAAATGGAGCAAATAAAAAGTCACTCTAGAGTGTACTCTATTTAATTATAATAAGTAAAGTCGACCAGACGAGCAGGGCGGGTAGAAAAATAAAATCAAGGCAAATAGCGTAGCCCTATAATATTCTCAAATATGAACTGAATTCCTTCGCCACCATAAATTCAGTAATAAAAGATATCGATGATGATAATTTGAAAATTGTTAATCTAGAATATATAATCTGAACACATCTGTCTTAGAATAATTAAGAAAATTATTTTCTTTAAATCGCTACATGGCGGCAAATAAGAACTACAAATTAAAAAAGCAACACTAGAACAGAATTTCTGGCTGTTTTCAGAAAAAACTGATAGTAAGACCATATAAATGAATAATAATTACAAAATCATAGGCTGTGATTATAGTAGTCGCCAGCCCTCCATAAAGGTTGAGAAGTTACTGGATTTTAAATATTGACCAAAGTGGATGGTAACACCCTAATTGAAATATATTTTAATGCTCGTAGGCAAAAGCATATCCAATTTAACTGTGATATCCTGGGCTTACTTGAATATTGATCCTTAAATAGACAAACAAGAGAAGAGGAATACAGATAAATTAAAATTTATAATTGAAAATCATGGTTGATAAGATGAGTAAAAGTTTGAATCAAGGAACGATCAAAATATGGCAATCTAAATGCGTTAAAGTATATCAATATTCTTAAACATATCATAGATGCGAGCATAAAAAATAAATTATGCTAATAAAACACAATTTTGTATGTATAAGCCTGTGTGAATTATTGTTAGTTAAGATATTCCAAAACAGACTCAGTGTAAGAGTTATTTCCTATTCCTTTATTAACATAATCTGCTATGCATTTGTTATCAGTGTATTCAGTATCATGGAAACATACAAAGTAGCTTATATATTCTGTTGGCATTCATATAAATAGATACAAACAAATATACATTCATATAAATATATATGTATGTATCAGTACATTTAAAGTTAGATATATAAACGAATAAAGACATTCTTTTTATATCAAATAAGCCAAATAACTAAGCTGCGAAGAATGAGTCCCAAATCATAAATGATTCTAAAATAGCCACAAAATAATACTTATGTGAGTATAGGTATCCCAAGTCATTGATCTGATTCAGAAAATCAAGCAGATAGTATCAAGTATAGTATAGTTTATCCGGAATTTTTTTTTAATAAGGCTTTAGTTATCTGTAGAATGATATAGAACAAATTTGCCAAATAATGTAGGAACTTAGAAATATGGAGAATTAATATCATTAAAGTAGAGTATTCTTATAATAATAAGCATATTAAAGTAATTAGAACATATATCTCTTACAATCAAGAAAGACTCAGAATTTACTATTGTAAATAGTAAAACCATGACATAATGAGAAATAAATAAGCAAAATTAGCATAGAAAATCCAAAAAATTGAACGTAAATTTTTTCTCATTTATAAAAAATGAAAATGCTAAATAGCAGAATAGAAGAAAAGAAAGCTAAGGCAAGAGCAGACCGCTTTAAGAGATGTAGAGATAATAATGGAATACAAAAGTAACAAAAATAGGGCTGGCTAATACTGGAGATTAGGTTAAGATATAAACACAAGCAGAGCACACATGAACAACTGAATAGAAACTTAGGATTAGGTGGGATTGTCAACTTAAGAGACAAGACGAATGTGGTTTACAATTCAGGAGAGATATAAGGAAGCGATACATTTTACACCAGCGGTTTTGAATAAAGCCGGAAACCAAGCACAAAATTAGGAGATAGAATGGGGGTGGGTGTGAGAAAGACAACTGGGTGATGTGTCTGAAGTCTAGGGAGAGGAAGATGTCTAAGCATAAGCACAACTGGTTGTAAATTCTCGAATATGACGTAAATGGGGACGATAATTGAAGGCTCATACGAAGCCAGATTTCAGACAGCGAGACAGTGATTTTCATGTGTAGCAGGGACCAATTGACAGACGGAGTGGAAAGGGAGATGCTAAATGAAAGTAAGAAGCTATGACCAAGAAGCCCAGCAAACGGTATTTGAAACCTGTAATGAAGGTGATTACGCTTCGCTAAATCCACTTGTAGCTACATATTTATTGCGGTCCTAAGTCATAAATTATCTAGATCAATACTGTTGTTGATGCATAGAGTGCGGGTTTTAACTCTTCCGATGGTAATGTCGAGAGCTCAACATTTCCGTAACACCAAATCTATGACTTGCTGTGCCCTAGTCTCTTGTATTCCAACCCACAAACGTTGTGGCTCAACATTGAACCTAATCAAAGCAAGCAGTGCCACAACATTGGTGGATTGGCACACAAGAGACTAGGGCATAGCAAGTCGTATACTTGGTATTAGGGATATAAACAGGATAGACGCAGCGGAGACTAGAGCTAGTTGGCTGACAGTAGGCCTATTATATCATAGACGTGGTCCGTGAAGCAAATTCTTGTCCATAAGAATTATTCGGGGCCTTTAGCCTCAAGTTAGTCTAGCAGACGGAGTGTGGGAAATAACGCCTCATGGGATATAGATGGGTTAGGAGGGGTCGAGTGAAATACTTTAAATAGGGAAATAGCAGACGGATCATACTGGGCAAGAGTAAGACTGTGATAAGACCTAGGGAAGGAGGACTGCGTAACAATATGGCAGACTGATCAACATTCCCAGCACAAAGGTAAAGGTGAATGAGAATGTCAGCGTGGAGTGTGGAGGGTCCTTATGAAAGCCGCTAAAAAGGGCACACCACACTAGATTTACATAAGCAAGAGAAAAATTGTGATAGTAAAGGCGTGATACGAAGATATAAGAGAGGTGAATAGTCCGGGACAGTAGAGATACCACAACTAATTAGCACACATTTAATCAAAGGATCGGCTTCCCTTGTCTCTCTAACGAGTTGTAGTGTTAAGCTAAGAATGGCAAGAATCACTGACGATGTCAGCTACGATGCCGGCGAAACATCCGGAAATATACCAAGTCCACAGTCCTACTTTGGAAATTATCATGCCTACAATTGACTCCGGACTAGGTGCGTTCCTCTAAGTCTTCCTACCAATATGATTTAATTGCGAAAACAAGGTCAAACAAATCCTATACAACGAAAGTAGACTGCGACCACACAAAAGGCCACACCATCTTGTTCTTTATATATATCATTCTTTATGTCACCCCAAACGACCTAGGGTAATTTGCATTTTTATTAAGCCAAATAATCAAAATAATGATGTAGAACGGCTTTCCTTAATGACTTATCTTATAATTTTAAGGCTCGCTCTCAGTTGAATTTCAATACACATTAAGTAAAGCCCAAAAGGCCATAGCAAATAGCTTTACCAGCCATCAGATCTTTTATTTTGTATAATAAGTTGGGTAGAAGTTATTCTTTAAATGGCCTTACTGGTAAACGAATAAGTGTTTCCTTGTAATGGTGACTGATTACTTGTACGAAGAAGTCCTAAAAGAATTGTCCAGTAATTTCAATGAATCTGTATAGAACTTTCTTTTTTCATCTA
>CAAALY010244227.1:0-12539 GCA_900617795.1 Protopolystoma xenopodis
TAATGATGTATGCAGAGCTATTGCTCTATCTAAGCTACTATAAATTATCCTTATAAGTAGACTTTCGAGACTACCATTAGATCTGATATGAGACCTATATTCATCCTATTCCATTTAAGGTGATGTAGTTAAATTTTTCCATAGTGATATGAGTAGGTCTAACTATACCATTGAATTTAACTTAGCATTGCCTCTCAAAGGATTAATTTTTCCAGGGTTGATTGTATTTTCGATCTCGCCTAAGTCTCATCATCACCTCTAGTGAGATTTAAACTCTGTTAGTGCAGCGTATACTCTGGAAAATTTAACCACTGTGCCACTGTCATGAGTGACCTTAAGTCACAGGGCATATTGAATTTCCCATATCGCATTCTGTGGTGGGATAGTCGGCGAGGCGGTAGTATTTGCTATAGCAATCGACTACGTTACTTATTTTTCGAGATTACCTGCAAATGTTATTTAAGAGCTGTATTCACCATATTTAATTTAAGATGATAAAAGAATAGTAATTAACTTTTTCACACCTATATGGATGGACCTTATGTTTTAGTTGAATTGAAAATTCAACTACTAGTCATTCAGCACCTTTAACGAAATAGAGAGAATACGACTTTTATATGAGTTTATGTTTTGCCTCTAAATTACACGAAATTACTGACATGGTTACCGTTGCCATCCTCTCCATCGTAATCACATTATGATTACTTATATATTAATATCAACTTTGCATTCATGCTATACTTCTTCCATGCGAGTAATTCTTTGAACAGACTTTCTATCAAAACCTCTATTTTAACGAAATTTAAGTGGTTTTCATGAATTTGATGAGTTTACTTTTGAATTTATGGCTTGACCACTGCATCTTAGAGTCAGATGGAAAATGGAGGTTGAGAACAGCTTTACAAGTAAATATTAATGCTTTATTGCGGTTAAATGGGAATAGGGCTGGTCTTATAATATTTGACCGTAATTCTAGAGATTATTGAGTTACTTATAGATTATAGATTATCGAATTTTTTATTTTATATTTTTATGTTTCTCATCTATTTTCAACTTCAATAAGCCACGAAATAAAGGAGATTTCGGGTGAATTTTCCCTACTGTATGAGGCGCCAATCTTGCTTGGATTTAACTTCATTCTAACGGGTAGTAGCAATCAAGACTCGAATAAAGACATTTTGTTGATTAGAGACAAACTAGCCATTAGGCCTATTTTTGACTCTTTCAAAGGGGTTGCGCACGTGCCTAACTATATCACGAACCATATTGCCATTATCCAGGATTAGGCCATGCATACCACTGGTTAGAGGATCATCCTGATTTAATCAAACTCTTCTTGGTTTTAGCTTTATTGTCATCACCAGTCCAGCTAGCTTTAGTTTACATACTAGAATAGAACTTTAATATTTTGTAGTATATGTTAATTACATCTCCCTTGTTGACGAGCTTCGGCTAGGACAAAGTCACTCCTGTCAAGCCCTTCTCCACCCCTTGAAAACACCTTTGATGCATACATGCACAGGCGTACACATGCATACATGTTTTTGTCTGGGCCTAAGTATATGCGTGCTCCCACATTTATGTTTGTGTGTAAGTATGAATACATGAGTTTATTTATGTAAACATATGTGGATAAGTGTGAGCTTTTAATAATATCTATAGGCTATTCTCAAGGCTTAACGATAATGAGACAACCTTAACCGAACTCGATCATAATGGATAAGAAATTCACTTTCATACGAAATGAAGGTCCCTCTAATAAGAAATGATAGTTTCTAATTATACTTGGTATATTTCCCTGATGAGCGATGTCTGTTTGGTTGCTACATCTATTATTGTGAATTTCACGAGCTCTCCCAAACTGATGTTTGTCATCAATGCTTTGCTTTTAGAGAATCTCCGATGTTCATTGTGTTTACTCTTTTCTCACTACTTTTAGACAATGCTGGGTATTTTAAATATTTCCCTTAAGGAAAGTTAAAACAACCCACTTGACTTTATGCATGCATCATTTTTGGCTAACACAGTCTTGCTGTGCTATCTGTTCCCGATGTCAAAATCCCACGCCTACTTTTTATCAGTTTATTTCAATAATTGAACTCGAGTGAATTGTGTATATAAATGCACTTTATACTTCGTGGAGTGAATGAGTTAACTATAGGCTTAACAAATGTTCTTTTTGCCAAACCTGGTTTGGAAGCCTATATGGATATAACCTTGACCTGGTTTCCTCAGAAAGTCTGCACTTTTTGGCCAAGGAGTACATCGAAGTAGTTTATTTTGATTCATCAAGATACCGTAGATCGATTGCTGTAGATCAACTTTCGAATCGGCATCACTTCAAATTGGACTGTATAAAATCCATTATTAAGGTTCATACTACTTAAATTTATCCAGTCATCTCGTGTATATGTATGTATATGTGAGTATGTGTGAGTATGTGTGTATGTGTGTATGTATGTATATATATTTATACATAAAATTGCATCTATTCACCTCATTTAGATTGTTAAAGCTAGAGTAGTTTTATCGCCAAACTGTTTGATTTTCCCTAAAAATGCTTCAATAGCCGTCTGTTTATTTTGGGTTTTCTATACTTTTTATACTGAATGAGTCTTGAGATGTGCCCTTAATTAGAATCCCGATATTTACTCGAGAATCTGTACACAATGAAACGATTTTTTTATGGTAAATGCCTTAACTCTACACCTGTGTACTAAATCACACTACTCTCCAAGGCAGTTAGATTCATCCACTTGTTCCTACTGTCATTTGTCAATAATGAGCACCATTCGCATAGCTATTATCATACACGACACTACTGCATGAGGGCGCTAGTTTCAACTTCAGCGTCATTAGCTTAATTAATGAAACTATGAAAATTACAGCCTTGTTTTATAATTAGCTCGTCTTAGAGGCTCTCTTTGGCCCTGTGCTGAAACTAATTTCGCAAACGAGTTTATTGCGATCAACTATTCCATTCATTTCATGAACCAAAGTATGGACAATCAAGTTATTGTTATCTATGGGAAGGATCAGTTAGGGAATGTTGAGGATGTTCACTTACAACGCTTAAGTTTGAAGGGCGTAACTGTCCTTAGTATTCGTAGTCACCAGGATCCTCATGCTCCTGTTACTGCATATAGTTTGACCGGCAAGCAAAATCGAAAGCCATTTAATTACGATATTAATTACCTTTATGCAGTTTCAGTAAATAGTAGAAATAGTATACATGACACGAGGCTATGTTTTGAAGAATCCATTAAAGATCTCATATCATTGGACAATTGATTTCGTTTGCAAATTTGGGTTAAAGGACTTTCTAAATTGCCATAAGCCACGGTTTGAATCCTACGAGGGGTGCTGATGAGACGGGCGAGGTCGAAACTGCAGTCTATCCTGGATTATAATATCTTTTGGGAAGGCAAGGCTATGCGAAATTCAATGGAAGCGTAAGGCCTATTTATATAATTATGTGAAAACTCAGTTATCAGTCCTTTATCACTTTAACTAACTAGGATGGATACATCTAATACATAATTATATTAGTCCTTTATTATTCCTGTCTATACTAAGTTGTTATACCCCTAGCCTTTAGTTTGCTATTCGCCTGCTTTCACTGTTGGAGTTAAGCTTACTCTATTATAGACCATGATACTTATTCTACCTTTTTCGGCTCGAATAATTCATGGAAGGAAATTCACAGCAGCTAAGATCATACCGAAATTGTTCTTGGACAGGACAATCAATTGATAAGACCGAAACTCTGGGTCCATGTGTGGTTCAGACCACGGTTAAAGTTGTGAAGGCAATTATGACTCCTGATTGAAACGAGGGAAGGAGGAAAAGGGAAAACAGCCTTGCTCGCAAAAAAGACGAGTTTTTTGGACCACAATGATAGTCAAGATTTTGTTTTAGGGTGGACCTAAAAGAAATATTTTATACTTTTATTAACCATGTAAACATAATAAGAGAACGAGACTACTATTACTACAAAGAAATCTTAATTGTTTAGAATCGATTTGGGCTAGCTTATTGTATGGCCTTTGTAAAATGACTGAGTGTAGACTTTTATTAGGGAAATATTTTATTTTTTATTTTCACTTAATTCTTCTATTCACATTTGAGGTTTTTGGGCCTGACTCATCTCATCCGACCGTAATGAATTCGTTTGACTGACATAGCTTCATGAAATTGATTAAAAGACACGCGCAGTCATAAATTCACGATGCCACCATAGTGGCATATATATGTTTATCGAAAGCCAAACAGTTACGCGATTATACACAAGATATTGTAAACTATTTAGCTAGAAATTTCTTGAAAATTTTCTTAATTCCTTTTTGTTCTTCACCTGATTTCTTTTCTTCTGAAGCTTGACTTTATATAACCATCACGCTGTTCATTTGCCGGGGCATGTCAATGTATGTCCGGAAACCTCCAACCGCGATCTTTTCTGGCCAACCACGGGGCCGACAACAGCGTTGTCAGGCCTCGGTGGGCTTTCAAGTGGCGCTAGCAGTGGTTTCGTGAGCGCTGGGTCTCTGGCCTCAGCCTGGTCTTCTTCTGCCTCCACGAACCAGCTGATTAGCGTGCAACCGCAGGTATTTCCGTCATCGGCGTGGCGACATCAACAGCGCCAACAGCAGCTTCACTCCGACAAATTCAGCAGTCCGACGACGAGACTAACCTCGCTCCAAATTAGCCTCAGTGAAGGGGGCTCTCTGCTCGGCAGCGTAGCCTCTACCCAATGTGATCCCATAGCCACTTATATTGGCCCAGGCAAGCCGATATCCGACCCATTTGTTCCTTCCCCTTTTGTCAAACGAATCGGTCGTAGTACGTCTCTTTCAACGGCAGCTACATCGGTCACATCAAATCCAGATTCCAGTTCGCCAACGCGCTATCGATACAGCATGGGTAATAATCTTTTTTAATCTTCCTCATTGGTGTTAACTTGGGTCCGGGATTTGGCATTTATGGTAATGGCGCTGAAGTTGGCCTTTTCCATTTTTTTGGAGTCTTTTATCCCAGCTAAAACACAAGTCAGCCTTAGTGTTCTTTTAAGCTAATTTAGCTAACGACCACCGGGTAAAAGAATAAACGGGAAGGAAACAATACAGTCCGCTCAAATTCATTTTACCAGACTTTGTATGGCATTGGGTATTTCCAGAAATTCATGGAAATTTACTTTACAGTATGCAGAAGAATTGGGTTTCGAAGAGCTCCTTAATAGATTGATGTTGTAAGTACCTTTCATTTCGTCTGAAGAAAAGGGTGGAGGGGATTCGAAAGTTGGCCTCACCAGAAACTGTTTTGGGGCTGTCTTGGAACTGTGACTATAGAATTGTGCGAATAGATTATCGGCGCACTGACGAATCCTTGCTGAACTTTCGTCCGTCGTGTGACGGACATCATGCTTAACGATAATTTACAAAAACACTAAGACAAGAAAGATATTTCATTATTATTCTAGCCGGGTTTCTAAGTCGGCTCACGGTCATGGATGTCACTTGGTCACAGAGCAAATGTGACTTTCGAAGCAAGCCAGTTATTTCTAAAATCATATTCACTATGAAAATGCCATTTATGTGAAGACTTCCGTTTCATGTGGAAGTACATGATGAAGAATTTCGTAGGCCAATCTCACCAGAAGACGTCGACCAACTCACGTTGTATTGTAGGCATTTGCACTAATACGACGTTCAGGTTGATGCAATCCACGAGACATCCTCCAACGTTTCGGGCGAAGACGAACTGAGCTTTCGTTTGCTATGTAATGAACATCAGAATTAAATTAACACTAAGTTAAGCTGCAACGTTATCACTTATTCCAATGTGTTACTTAGTTTGCCTTATAGGTTACTTGTGCTCCGTGAAAATTCCGCAGCTGTGACTGTTCAGCGTGACGCGCACAAACCGTTGGTGATATTGATGAAATTTAAAAAGATATATATTGTCATACATTCTCAGTGAGGAAACATATTGGCAAGCAAGGCTACGTGAAATTCAATAGCTTTAAGAGGTCTATTCGTCTATTCATTTACCTTTATTTTCATTACTGATTCCAAGTTTTCCTGTTTCTTACTCGTATATGACCATTTTTGCTCTCAACTTCATGTTTTATTTCCCCATACATAAAAAGCGTTTCGCTTTTCTTGCTTTAAATAATATTTTAGCTAGAAAATCAGCCTGCCTACCAGTCGGTTATGATTCAATAGGTGTTTGCTCCACTTCCTCAGGTGGTTCCCATAAGCCAGCCGTTTCCGATGAACTTGTTCCTGCACTGGGGAATTGGAGACAGTCATCTTTATCTTCATTTTCTGCCGATATCGTACGTGGAGATCCTCTAGGGCATTCAGCTGGCTTCACAACCACTTCTACCACAGCCTTAAATACGAGCATCAAAGATGCTACACTCTCTGCCCCTCCAATCACTGCATCTACCAAGTTTTCCAGCTTTTCATCGACCAGCCCCACTACCTCTTCATGTTCTTGGGCCACCGACATTCCGCTGTCCTCTGCAAACATTCCCACGGCGTCTGATTGTTCAGGACCCCTTCAGCCATTACGCGTTTATACAGATGGCTTGGAGCTTGGGACCGGATCCACTCCGATCGGGACGCTTTTGGGCCCTTTAGGTGACTTTCATACGTGGAGAGAGACAGCCCATTCACTTGGCGGACCACAAACGCAACCACAGCCGCAGCAACATCAACATCAACATCAACAGCAACAGTCTTCAACTCGCAGGCACACCTTAGGCCCTGGCTGTCGGTCAGCACGGCAGCATTCCTTCTGGCCGACCGAATCGAACTCCGGTGCGAAGCCGGCTTCACTGAATATTCTGCCACTTACCTCAACTGCTCCGAGTCTACCACTTGATGGTGAAAAGTCATTTAGCCTAAATCCGCTCAAGGTTGCCAACTCAAAGGGAAACATCTTTCAGCAACGCAAGGATCTGTTGGCTTTTGAGGTGGGTTATGTAATCAAGTTTTATCTGCGTTTGATTACCTTTTAAATTCATTTGTTAACTGGCTTGGTAGATCATATATCACTGGAGATGCAGCACTGCAGCCGTTTTAGAAGATGAAATGCTTTTTATAATTAAAAAAATTATTATGGTTGTGGGAAGGTTTTAAAAGAGTTAGAATACTTCTTTTGTTTGGAATTCATCGTATTTTGGCTCGATATGACCAGTGTAATCCATTCATAGATTTAAAAAAATACTGTGTATGATCCTCGTATGTTTTTATGAAGCATATTTTCCCAGATTAAGTCAATTTTTTTCGTTTCAAGAGTAAGTTTTTGAGACTAATAATAGATATCACAGATATCATAGATCTCATAGATCTCTTATATCATATGAAAGACTTGTAGTTTAATTTTCCCATAATGTTATGAGCAGCCTCACGTTTCCATTGAATTTCTCCTAGACTTACTTCCCAAAAGGCATTCTCATCCCGGCCAGACCGGACCGGGATTGTCTTCTGGCACTCAACCTTTTTCATCAAGCTTTGACTTTATCCCTTATATACTCATGTTAAAAGATAAATGTGATCGTAAGAGGTGAACAGGACTATTTTAAATTGCTTTTACCAAATCTAAATCTAAATTTCGTGGAGCAGGTCAGTATCAGCAGTTAGAGCGATTGTAGCTCCTTACGACAGTGCTTTCAATGCAAGATCAACAGGCGCCATCATTAGGCCTTTACTAACATGTTATAAAGTTACAAGTTACATTAATATCCTATACTTAACGTTGATTTATCTCAAACTCCTCTGTGCTAAACTCTATTATTACACAATTTTGTTTGATTTGGGTTTGAATTTTACTTCGGTACTGGACTTCTGGGCTAACTTTAAGGTTTTTTCAAATAATTTCCAGGACTTCATTTGTCCTACTCTCATTTACGCTGGATTTAGCCATGCTCCCACCTTCCTTGTTGTACTTAAGCACATCTATCCGTTATCGTTTTTTTAGGCTTTGTGACAGGCTTTAATGTCACTTACCTTCTCATTTCAGATCTTATGTTCGTGATTTTTGAAACTATTCTAGTAGATTGGAGACTACAAGACTAATGATGAATTGGCTTACATATTTGGTTGGGCCTAATTTTATACCAAGTTTTTTGACCTTGTTTTCGCAACTTGGTCATATTGACAGGAAGATCTAGAGGAACGTGTCTTGCCTGGAAGTGCTGAGTATGCATGTTAATTTCCAGAGTCTGACCGTGGACTTGTTACCTCCCCGGACGTTTTACCGGCATCGTTAGTGAGCCTTGCCACTCTCAGCACCACACCGCAACCCATCAAAGAGACAAGTGAAGTCGATCCTTTAACTAATTGTCTGATAAACAGTTGTAGTATTTCCTCGTTTGTCCCAGTGTATTGATCTATCCTATATCCTTGTTACACCCTTTCACTATCACAATTTCTTGCTTATCTAAGTCTAGCTGAGGTATGCTTTTTTGACCGGATTCAGTAAGACCTATTCACAATCCCCGTTGGTTTCTTCATCCCCCCCACTTTGCTGGGAGTGTTGTTTCAAGACTGCCGTTTAGCCCGCAATCCAATTCCTCCAGATACTATCAGAGTCTGCCTTTTGCTTCGTAAGATCCGTCTCTTATACACCTGGTTCAGTGATTTTACTCGATCGATGTCACCATATCCTTGCTAATCGTGGTGTTATTTTCAAGAGGCATGTAGAAATTCTGCGCTTCGAAGAATCCTTCGATAGATTGATGTTGGAGTGCGAAAGAAATGAAAGGTACTGAGAATGGCAAGACCCACTGACGATGTCGACTACGATGTCTAGTATGATGCCGGCGAAACGTTTGGGAATGAACCAAGTCCACGGTCCTACCCTGGATATTATCATGCATACTATGGACTCCGGACGAGGTTCGTTAGTCTAGGTTTTCCTGCCAATGTGATCAGGTCGCGAAGACAAGATAAAACAACGAAAGGAAACCATGACTATATTAAAGATCACACCATCTTGGTCTTGCTTATTTTATACTGATTAGTAACTTGGGGTTTGGAAAAAAGGTCCATCAGTTTTGGGTCTCGCCACTCTTGACAGCTAGTTTAAAGCAGTCTTGTTTTCTCTGTGGCAGCATGCGTAGGATGCTACATGGCTATGACTATATCAATACCGTGAGATATAATTGTATTAAGACCTGCTCAAGCCAAGGACATTATGAGACTTTTCATTAATCCAGGATTATTGCTAGGCCTAATTTTGGAGAGCAATATAGGTGCGCATATAAACATAAAGTTGGCAGCCAAAGCTAAAAATAGCAATGATTGCTGTGAAGTCTACAGTGACTTTGAGACTCAGTTACTTTCTATCGGTATTATTCCCTGTATATTTTAGGATGAGGCGTGTTCAGCTTGGTCGGTGGGTGTACGAATTATTAATATACAGCATCTGACAAATGTTAACCAATATAAGAATACAGGCTAGTTTAAACCTCAACAGCAAAGCCGTGTGAAGTTCAGCTCGGATAATCACACGCTTAATTTGGTTGATCTACAACTCCCAGAAACGATGGTTAAATCGGGCACAAAATATGATTACTAGAGGGGGTGACTTGAAGTAGTGTACCGCTTAAAAATAGACCCAAATCAAGTTTTTTAATTGAATTCGTTTCTTCAATCATCTATCTCACCATTATATTATTAATCTTGGATTCTAAAGAGGAAACTTACATATGGTGTATTCTCCAATTGAATCGTGCCATACTTAGTTTAATTTTTTTTACTAGATAATTTTAAGGTTTTTAGTCAACCTATCAAATTACATTTATAGTATGATTTCCGATGGGGTAAATCAATATTAATTAGTATAATCATGTACGATTTAATAATAGTATCTGAACGTATTAACTTTGGACATAAGTATCGTCGTCGATCTTAATGGCAACTATGAGTTTATTGGGGGGACTTTCATTTCGTATGAAAGTGCATGAAGAAGAGATTCGTAGGTTGATCTCACCAGAAGAGGACGGAGGAATCCAGTTTTACTGCAGCCGTTTGGCTTTAATACGACGTTCAGGTTGACGCAGGCCACGAGACCTTCCTCGGTTCGGGTGAAAACGGGCTGAGCTTTCGTCCATCATATGATGGACATCATCAGAACTGGGTCTCATTCATGTAAAAGTCTCATGTTAACACCCTAGAGCAAGGAAACTATCCGGCTCTATCTTACTTCTTATATAGACTCAATTAAGCAAAATAAAAAAAACCTAAATAGATATAGACTCATTTGGCTAATTATCTTTCATACTGGTCCTGCTACTTGTGTCGAGTGTGTGCATGTGTGTATGTGTGTGTGTTAGCGTCTATGTGCAATACCAATCCTAAATTAGAGTGATCAAAAGACTAATATCAGGCTCTGGGCATCAAGGCCTAATGACCCAAGAGACTGCATAAGTCCGTAAGCGACTATGGTTGAGATAATTGGATGTAACCTTGTAAGCATTTAAGTCAAGTTGCGAAGCCACTTGTCCTAACCTCTCAATCTAGGAACATTGCCGATTAACCACTCGAGGAAAGGAACGACTAGGACTGCGTAATCTGGCACGTCTGGCTTGGTTAATGAGCCTAATCTAACATGTTGGACGAGTGTGATGAAGTTCTAACCATCACTGAGCAGACCAGTTGAGTCGCCTTTTGGATGGCGGCTTAACACCCTCATTCTCCTTCAATCTATCAATCAAGCATAAGTAGTTCCTACTCAATTTTCTGTCACAGTTCCTCAAATTCAACTTATTTCCTGAGCTATTAATTTCAATAGCCTCTCTTATTTTTATTTTAACCACAGGCGTACCATAATCAGCAAACCTACTAGTTTAAGGCCATTCTATTTCATGTCCAGTTTCTACCAAGTGTTCGGACACTTCTGATCGTTGGACCCATTTTTGTGTTCTCCCAATCTTTGTCGAATAGATCGTACTGTCTCATCAACACAAAATCTCGATAATAGGTTATATTTCTTTTTAAAAGATGGCATAACAGGAGAAAGTGTGAGCGTTGCTTTGAGGACTGTTTTTATCCCCCACTTTCTTACTAATTCGCCTATCTTTTTTGATAGAAGGCACGACGGCAAAATTAGGACATGTGAAAAGGTCTAACCCCAGTTCTTTGACTAAATGGTCTCCGTCTGAAAATTTATTCCTTAGTAGAGAGATATTATTCTCAATAAGGCCAAAAGGATAATTATTTTTCCGGAATAAATTTGTCAGCCGTTGCAACTCTAGTCAAATGTTTGATATCAGCTAGCCTCATACTTCTAAAAATCATTGACTTCAAAATTCTAACCTTAGTCTTGTAAGTATGGTTGGAAAGAAAATTAAGCAGAGCCAACATATGTTGGCTTTCTATAAACATCTCTTCCTAACTTACCATTTTCATTAATAATGAGAAAATCCAGAAAAAGTAAGGACTTGTTCTCTTCCATTTCCATTTTGAATCTAATCATCATTTCACGCTGGTTGAGTGAAAGTAGGAAACTATATAAACTTTTCTTACCATGAGTTCAGATGAATAAATAGTCATCCATGCATCTAACCAACAATTTGGTTAGTATTTCTTCTTGTAGGAGGTGTTCCTCCAGTCTTGCCACATAATTGTTCGCCAAGAATGTTCGCCAGGCAAGATCCCATCACTAATCCTTGTATTTGTTGGTATAACTTACGATCGAAGGTAAAATATGCGCTACTCATGGATAGGTTAATAAGTCTAATTATTGAGTCACTTTTTCATTCACTTTCATACGAAATTACAGTCCCTCCAACAATGTTTTCTCAGGAGATTGATCGAAACCCAATTTCTTTTCTTGTCAACTATGACTTAGTCTCATCGAAAATTCCACTATAGATGTCACCCTAATAACAGCCTAATAAAATCATTTTATATAGGTCTCGCATCATATTTCATTAAGAGTATTATGCATTTTGTTATTTGAAAGCCTTCTATTCAGTTAGGCATCAGTATTTCAACCGTTCCTATGTTTTCACGTGCTTAATGTTCGAATGACGTTATAAACTGGTTTATATAGTTTTCTTTTTCCTTTGATTTTTACTACTTAGCTTTCACTTAACTTCATCAGATTACTTAGAAGAAATTAGATTTAATGACCCTTGCTTAATTTGATCTACAATTTGAACAATTTTGTTTGTATACTACTAAGCCAATTTTGCTTTGTTCTGCTTCGCATCATTTTTCGAATCCTACTCGTATGTCTTCTGTTTACTATTCTTTATTTATGGCTCGACCTGCCGTTCGTCCGTTATCCGTTCGTCCTGCTCACCTGTATCCCAGTCGATGCGCTTGCCCACTTCTATGTTAATCAACTTGTGAATCTGCTTCTTTCCATTTCAAGTTTTTACTTTTTATTTTGCTAGGTTAGTATGATGGTCATTTTCACTTTTCTATATTGATCTTACTAGGAGCATGTCATAACCAGCTTGAGTTGTGGTTGCCTCTTTTTCACTTAGCTTTTCTAGATTTATTTCGTAAGGACAAACTTCATGG